>JABFFG010000108.1:0-212793 GCA_013623685.1 Fusarium transvaalense
GGGGGGGGGTGGTCTGCCCAGGCTGCCTTGGCACCAGCGCCCGTCAAATAAACGATCCGAGCTGACAGTGACAGTAGTGATACAGTACTGTACCCAACTGGGGCAGGTGGTCTAACCAGCCCGGTACTCTAGGCCAGCCCAGCCCTCACTAAAATTTCGGAGACTTTTTGTCGTTTTCCTAGGGTCGTAGGGCGGAATAGTACAGTAATGGATGGCATGGGGTTCAATCTACGCTAACAATTTGTCTCAGAGCCTGGAGAGCCTATAAGAGGCATAGATTCCTATTTGATGGCTTCGTTCTCTGATTATTCATCCATATCGGTCAAAGTCAGCACTAACTCCGCGTTCGGTATTAGCACTAAAGACGAGAGTCGATTGTTGACGTTATCAAAGAATTGCGTTCTGATCTAGGTAAGCAATGGAATGTCTGTGCTGCAGAGTCTGTGCTACAGCTAACGGTTCTCTTGGTGATATTGATGAGCATAAACTGTAAAGTTATGGTTAATTCTGTGATCATTTACCAAATAACTGGGTAACAAAAATCGTGAAATCATCAACGGCATCAGGCTTCCGAAGCCTCCGATTTTTAACGCCATTCTCACTGTCTATTCATCCGGAGAGGGGGTTCCATGAAGCTGTCATAACGGCTGGACTAACGGTTCAAGAATGCTAAGTCAATGCACTTACTATTGGTTCTGAATAGCCAATAGTCGAAGACGGAGACCGAAAATATCACCGAGCTCATGTTACCAACCTGACGGTTGCTTCATCGAGGCTCGACGTTGTACGCCATCCACTCAAGCTGTTAAGCAATTCGGTCTACCCATCAGCTTGGGTGAACCCAAGTAGGTATGTAAGCAATTAAGAAATGACATTGATCTTCACATGCAAAAGAAGAGTCTAGTAGCAATGACGTCTAGGTAAATCGTAGTTCCTACTTACCAAACCCTGGAGGTTTAGGCTCACACATAGTCTGCCATGATAGACCAAGCTTATCAACACCACAGCCCTCGCGGCACTTGACCCCATGAACCACTATTAGAACGGCATTTCTTTTCGTGATGTGATGCTCGACATGAACTCCTCTAACAAAATTTGGGGGTTTCTGACATGTCACAATTCGATTGCCTTGCATTGATCGGCTCTCACAAAAACGAGATCGCCTTCCGCACGTTATGATAGTGGGATTGAAGGTTTAAGGCAACCCAAGTAGTTGGTATCACTTGACACATCCCACTAGATTAGATGGGATGTTACGTCAATTCCGAGATGCGATTGGTAGCCTGCAATGCCGTGAATATGCGGTCTTCTCCTTGACAGCGGAATTGAACACATCAAAACTCGTTTGGTGTACGATAACTGAGATGTGTCTCCGGACTTCCTTATCTCACTTGGCTAGATTACGCCCTCAGAGCAGCTGATCACTTGATGGTGGCATACCAAGTAAAGTTGAGTGGCTTCATGTTCTCGAAATAACACACTGCTTGATTAATGGCCCTGAAGAGTTCAAATGTCCTTTGGCAGTTCAACGAATCCATCTGGGATGAACATTGAACCCCGACATCATTCATCAATAACGGTACGGCCCCACCAAGGCCGGAGCGGAACACGAATCAAAGTCGGATGTCCTCAACATGAGAAGCCGCATCGGAGCCGGCAAGTCTTCATTATTAGGAATGTGGCTCCTTTACTAGGTGATTTCTTTGTTGGCACCATAATATTGGCTCAGATCATGGTCACAATCTGGTCGCTTTAGCTCTCAGGCTAACGCACCCACGCAACCCTTTGCGTGATACCTGCCAGCATCTCCACCTGGAGACGAGCTACAATATTCTGCCACTTTCCCTTCTGTAGTCCTGATCCTCGGTCAATGGCGCGGCACAGGGAGTCAATGCAGCATGGGATCATTGCTCATCTGCCCTACTTGAATCTACATTCCACCACTAAGGGACTGACAAGTAAGAGTCTTATGGCGAGTATGATGTATAACGGCTTGAGACACTGAATTCGGTGAAGTCGTGGGCGCCAATCTCGGAAGGAATTCGAAGCAGAGCCTCAATCTTGCCACAACTATGAGATGTGATCCAACGTCGCTCATAGGTAATGCCGGTTTGGGAGACCGGACTGTAGCATTGCCAAGTAAATAATGCCAACTGATTCGTTGGCCTAAATGAGGGTCGGCTATTAGTGTGGCATGTTTATGCATGTCATGGATGTAAAGGTTTCCAAAGGCTAAACGGGCCGTTGGCGGGGTTCAAGCCTTGAAGCTTGGGTGGAATTGGAAGCATGACCGTCGACCAAGAGGGAAAGTCGCAAGCAACTCCTCGTGGTATGACAATGCTTTCCCCACAGATCAAGAAGATGGAAACCAGATCTAGCGAACGGAACTGGAAGGATAGATCCGTCGAGATTTCACCGGTCCATTGTGCCCCACGAAAGACCCTAGACACCAGGGAAGTTGGCTGCAGTACTTTAGATGCTTGATGAGCTGTCATGATCTACCACAGAGGTGGATGGTCAATCTTCTCAAGAAGTCTGCAACCATTTTCCAGGGTTACAGCAAGGGCCCCGGCTCGCTAACAGCATCCTTTTCCCCGATAAGGGATCCGAGCTGTTATGCGTCGACAGCGCAGCCATCTCATGTGCCCCAGATTGGCTTCCCAGCAACGCAAGCAAGGCTCGCGAGTCGTCATTGGCGCATCATATACACCATCGATGCATCGCGGGTAGACCGATAAAGGAGCCACACCCTATGGCAGCAGTAGGGAAGGAATGCAGCATCTTCTTGCTTGATGGTGTGGTATGCGTTCTACCAGTCGAGTAGAATGGTAAGAGCAGAGCCGCAACTGATGTGGTGTGATATCATTGGTGTCTGGCGGTATGGCTCATGATCGAAGTATCGAACGCCGTTCCTAATGAGGTTGTGTTGTAGCAAGCGAAAGACACACTTTGGTGGTAAGACTACCACAGCCTGGAAATATAAATTAGTGGCTCTTCGACTTCACAACCCAAGACCTTCCCTTGTAACAACCAAGCCATTGTCACAATTTCTTCCACACGCACTCAAAACCCGTCAACATCCATCAAGACCACCACCATTATAACGATATTCAATCGTTCTAGAGTCAGCATGCCTGGTCAAACTCCGTAAGATCTCGCAAATGCACTCTTGTTTCGCAGCACTAACAGCGACAGTATGGAGACTTGGATGGGAACAAAGGAGTTGACGGATGTTTGGGCACAGCAGGGGTCAACAGGTTCAACAAATAATGCACCCGAGAAAAGCAAGACACCTGAGAAAAAGAAGAAGAACTAGACTGGAGGGAAGGATATGGATTGATACCCGCGCCGGCGCACTTGGACATGAAGGGACCAGAATGTGTATGTAGGATAATGCCTTTGCGAGGCGATCTTGCCGTCGATAATTGTATTCATTATTGTTGCCGTATAAACATGAAGACCGTGTTTGTCTAGTTGCACAGTGAGTACTGACTCATCTGAATTCCCGCCCAGCCTCGCCAAAGTCATGATAGGATATCAGAGGCTATGTTGATAAAAAGCAAGAAGAGACAATGCATATGGAAGTAGACAATGATGCCGATATAGTGAATGCCAGAGAAAGAACGCCATACTCGCCATCTGGTGTTTTCAAAATCGCCTTCGTTCTTTGCCGCGCAGACTTATTCGCGCCACGCAACATACACTCTTAGACTCGCACCATTTCTTCACATCGTTTGGGTTTACCTCTCCATCGTAACCCACGCGACTGAGCTCGCCCGTATTGAGCCATGTTGCAAGATCCTCCAGTATGATGGGTTCGTATAGAAGTATTTTTTCATTCCATGATGGCTCTTGTGGGTCTGTGGTTCGTGGAGCGGACTTAACAGCATTGGTGATATGCTCGAACAGGGCCACGTCCTCATCGGTCTGCGTCACTGCAAGGATCGACTCTGTGCCATCATTGGTTGTGATAGACATATCCAATGGAACTGGGGATGAAAAGGTCTGTTCAAGATCGGACAGCGGTGAAGACGCGAAGTCGCTCCCATCATCTTCGGAGTCAGGAATTTCGATCACAGACGTTTGAGAAGCTTTGCCCCGGCGAGATGCAGTCGTATTTCGCTTTGATGGCGAAGCTGACTTGCGCTTGGAGGGGGAAGCAATGCCAGGCGAAGAACTTAGGCTATCCTTTCTTGGTCGGCCAGGACGTCGCTTAGGAGTTTCAGGGGGTTGGGCGGAAGGTGGCGGTTCCTGAGGCTCCGAAGCACTAGGGCTTTTCCTCCGTGATTGAGCTTTAGGCTTTTTTGTAATCTTTGCGGTTTTTGGAGAAGTCTTTGTTTTGGTGGCTTTTGTAGTTTTGGGCCCAGCGGAAGGTGTTGTGGCTGTGGTATGAAAGTTTGCCTGGCCCATGCGAGCCTTGCTCTGCCAGCATTGATCAAGCAAGGCAATCATCGCGCTTCTTCGCTTGATGGGTTTGAAGCCGAATTTCTTGATTTCCTTTGCCAAGCGAAGATCTGTAAAATCCTCGTAATTAGGCCGCGGTTGTTGAGGCGGAAGTTCAGGTAATTTCTCGATCTCCTCTGTTGGTGTTACCAAAGTCTCGTCGGTGACGTGGTTCTGCTCAGGCCCCGGTGGACCAATGTTGGTGCTAACCGAAAGATCGCTGTCAGAAAAGTAAGGGGAACCACCCTCGGAGGCATGCATGGCCCTTTCACCGGGCAATGCCAAAGTTTCTGGCAGGTCAACACTGGGGTTAGGGTCACTTGGAGCGTGACTCTCAATCGTGATAATACTCTCGTCTCCGCCCACATGGTACCCAAACGGGTTTGCATTAGCATTCTCCTCCTGCAGTAGTGACGTGTCCTCTATCAAATTAATGACTTCCACATCAAAGAGGTCGCCTTCGGCATCTCGAGCAGCTGCATCCCAAAGCTTGCCTCGTTGCTGTTGTGGTTCGATACCGTCACTATGGATGGGTATGGCAAAATCTATATCGTCATTCTGGTTCGATTGCCTCAAAGCAGCTTGAAGATCTCTCAAGACGGTTGGTGATTCTTCCCTGGCCAGCTGGCTGGAGGTGCCAAAAACAAAATCTTGGTTAGCAACCTGCGCTAAAGCAGTACTTGGCGACAACAAAATGGGTTTTGGTGGTGCCTTCTTCTTGGGGGCTTTTGTAGTTTTACGCCGCTGCTTTCCTTTGCCTTTGGGATTGTTTGGCTGCGCATCAGCTGCAGCACCAGTGCCATTCTCGGTGATCGAGAAGTGATCCAGTATCGAAGCCCTTGGCGGTTCGGGGTCAGGCTGACTAGGCACCCTATACGCAGCAGTGGCAAGTTCTGTTATCGTTCTGGGCTTCTTCTTCTTCGGAGGCTTCTTCGTGGGTGACTTCTCGGGTTCCGCAACTGAAGAGCTTGTCCCCTTGGTAGCCAAGAGCTCAATGCGCTTCCGTTTTTTAAGAAAACTTGAGTCTTCGTCTGAAGCATGTGCAGTGCGGCATGCTGATTCTGACGACTCTTCTGTACAAGCATAGCCACCAACAAGATTCTTGAAAACCGGAAGTGGTTGACCTGCCCCGGAAGAGCCCAACGTCTTGAAAGCGGACGAGTCTGAATCGATATTGACCACGGTCTTCTGAGCGGGAGGAGTCCAGTCTAACCTCCGCGCAGGTGCTTGTTCCAGATGAAGGGGTTCATTGACATCAACCTGCGCCAGTTTCTCAGGTGCGCCAGTTTCCTCTGCTGGTGGGAAATGGTTACTCATAGTACCAGTTCTCTTTTTCTTTGCCTTGGACTTCACTTGGGTATCATCGATGTCTTTGTCGCCGCTATCATCTTTTGAAGACTTTGACTTGGCCGAGGGAATTGCTTTAGCTCGCTTCGGCGCAGCTGGCTTTAATACTTTCGGTTGCCGAGGTTTCCTGGACGATTTCCCGGTAATCTTCACAACTACTATATCATCTTCCTGCTGATTCAAAGCGGCAGAGTCGCCAGCGATGAAACCACCGTTGCCCGGAGGTTCATTCGTCAAGTCTGCAGCGACATTGAAATCGTTAGCAGTAACAGATGTTCTCAATAAAGGCGCCGAAGTGACATTTGACGTTGATTCTGGAGAATACAGATGACGTGCAGGAACGAAGCCCGGTGTCCCATTCATTGGTAATACTGTGGTCCTACCGCCATTCTGGCTCTGGGGATGATTGCGATTATGGGTTGTGAGAACTTCCCGGAGTGGTGGGAGATCAGGAGGTGAAGAATTGACATGAAGTAATTGGCGTCTTGTATCGCTAAGTGGCGATAACCCCGAGACATCAGGGGATACCATAGCGCTCAAGATTATGGACCGAGAGCGCAGAGCGCATCTCAGGCCCTTTATTCGTGGCAGAATGATGTCGAGGTTGAAAAGACGTTGAAAATAAGAAACGGCGGGGTCATGATCTGAGAACGCCTTGATTGCCTTTTTTTTAAAGTCTTGCTGTCATGAGATAGTGGTTCGCCGTTAGGCAAGGGGGGTTCGCCGCCAAAAATTCCACGCTAGGAACTGCGACGCTTGGCTTCGCGAAGGTACGCGCTGTCACATGACTTTTACAGCACGTGACTTGACGCATGACCCGCTCCACAGGAGGAAGGAGCGACCAGCTCAGTAGGGCCATAATCTGAGCCCCACAACACAAAATTGAAAAACCACCTTAAACGATTGCTCCTTCTCCCACTTGCGACGACCTCACCTCCCGCCGACAAACCACTCAAAACCACCCAAAACCACCCCCCCTCAAACCAGCCAAAATGGAGAACGACCGCGGCGAGATTGTGGACCTGTAAGACATCACTTGGAATATTGGATTTGGGCATGCGAGGGAAGAGATGAATTATGATACTGATACGGCATCACCAGTTACGTCCCCCGCAAGTGCAGCGCCACCAACCGCATCATCAAGGCCAAGGATCACGGCTCTGTCCAGATCTCCATCGCCAAGGTTGACGAGAACGGCCGTGCCATCCAGGGCGAGAACCACGTCTACGCCCTCTGCGGTTTCGTCCGAGCCATGGGCGAGAGCGACGACTCCCTCAACCGACTGGCCCAGCGCGACGGCCTCCTCAAGAACGTCTGGTCCGGACAGCGATAAATCAATAAAGTGTGGGAAAAAGTTACTCGACATCTGGTTCTGAGAATCCTTGAAAGGGAATTCTGATACGAATGGACCACAGGGTTTTGGGTTCGGGCACGAAGGCAATGGGTGAAAGAAACTAGGGTTGGCTGCATCTAGCAAATCCACTTCGAGGCGTTCGGCTCGATTTTGAGACAACATTACGATATCCCGAATCCGTGTTTGAAGATGTGATGAACTGGTTACAATGCCCCCCGATACGGCTGGCGAAGTCTCCTCGGACAGACTTCACAAGTCAACCTTACTCCGAGGATTCTGGGGCTACTCTGATAGTCTCCGTGCCGCAGATTGACTAGGCTCTGAAAAAGCCGTAGCGCTCAAGTCGTTTGCTATGGTACAGATACGGGTCTAACATGAATTTTCAAATTTGTGATTATCTTCAGCATGTGCATTAACTTGACATCATCCACCAAAGCTTTCCCATGCAGCAATTACGTAGATGCTATTCCACCACGTCTGACCATTTACTATTGTCAGATTACAACCGCTCTGGTAATAATCATGCGCGATGTTCCAGATGATAAAGCGCTCACTTTGGAAGATATGAGTTGTTGTATTTCAGTCGACTTGTACCATTCCTAGTGTTCATCCTCGAGGGACAAATTAGGGGGGAGGTTGCTATGCTGTATACGCGCTGTTATTGCCTCTGTATAGCATGAATACATACCAGGTAACTACGTAGAGATCAAGCATTGATTTGATTCATATGTACTAGGTAACATATCCCTTTATGTAATCGGAATTGGGTATCTAGTTTCAGACGAAGAAAATTACTGCTCTCTTGAATGCTTCCATCATCTCCCCCAATTAGCTTAGACAATGCATCGAACTTGTCTAAATAGGAGGCGGCTCATCCTGAACCACATTTACAAGCCCAATACTGGTCTCACTCGTCAATAGCGAGTCCCTCTTTATAAGCCGCCAGCGCTCGATCCCGGCAATCCTTATGTGTGACGATAGGTTCGGGGTATCCATTCTTCTTGGCTTGAGGACCTGCCTTTCGATTATAGGGATCATGAATTGCCTTATTGTCGAGATCTTTCAACTCAGGAATCCACTTGCGGATGTAATCACCCTGAGGGTCAAATTTCTCACTCTGTAGCAAGGGATTGAAGATGCGAAAGTATGGTTGAGGGTCGACACCGACACTGGCACTAAAGCCCCAGCCACCATTGTTGGAGGCAAAATCACCATCAACGAGGTGTTCCATGAAGTATCTCTCTCCTTTTCTCCTGGATACAATGTTAATGGGGCAATTTCAAGAAGACACGAAGATCGTCTTACCAATCCAACAAAAGGTCCTTTGCCAGAAATGAAGCGACAATCATACGGCATCTGTTGTGCATGTAACCCATCGTATTCAACTGTCGCATAGCTGCATCTACGATCGGAAAACCTGTCCGGCCCTCGCACCAAGCGGCAAAGTGATCATTATCGTATGACCACGATATGTTGGAGTATTCCGGCTTGAAAGGTTTGTTCATACTGCTCATGTTAGCGAATAATCAGACCTCCAGACAGCAGACTGCACTTACCAGACATAGGGCCAGTTGACGAGAACATGCTTGTAAAAGTCTCGCCATGCAACTTCACTGATCCATGTTTGAATCCCGTCGTTGCCTCCGTTCAGTTTCTTGGTCTTGTTTCTGTCACGCGCGGTTCGCACGCATGTTCTCGCACTGATCGTTCCAGCTGCTAAATGGACCGATATGGACGAGGTGGCTGCATCAGCTGGTATATTCCTCTTCTCTTGGTAGTTTCCGATCCTCTCTTCGCAGAATTTGTCTAGGCGCTTCTTTGCTTCATGCTCCCCGCAAGGCCACAAGGAGCGTAAACGCTGTTTCTCCTCATCGCCAAGTCGCTTGCTTTTAGGTGCTTCCGGAATTTCAACATCGAACAACTTTTTGAAATCCTTGCGCGCGCTGTTCGGGTTCCTCTCAGGTGGTTCATACAGCTCCAATAGGTCGAGGTTCTCGTGGATATGAGCAACCCATGTCTTGAACCATGGGCTGTAGACTGCATATTGTTTTCCAGAACCAGTATGAAGCTCTCCTGGAGGAACGATGCAGGTGTCATGAACGACCTCGAATGCTTTGCCATTCTCTGCAAAGTCCTTGATCATCGCAGCTTCCCTCCTCAGTTCATCAACCTCGTACTCCATATTGGCATACAGATGACTTGCGCCCCATTCATCCATGAGCTCCAGTATTCGATCGGGGAGATGCTTCCTCTTCTCAACTGTCTCCACATACAGCGGAATATCGAGCTTTGCGAGGTCTTCTTTAATGACTGAGAGTGTTCGCAACATAAAGTCGATTCGCGCCGGGGATCTCAGATGAGCCTCGTAGTCTTGGGGGCTGATGATGTACAGAGCGATCAGGGGAACTCCTGCTTCCTTCGCCTTGTCGCTCGCCAAAGCCAAGGCTCTATTGTCTGATATCCTCAGATCCATTTTGAACCAATGAACAACCGCTTTCTTAACATCTATACTTTTGCGCTCCTTTGCCGTGACCTCGAGAGCGTCAATCAAGACCTCAATTGGGCGGGGGATCTTGTTGTCATTGTAGGCGCGAGCTCGCGCATTACTCATTTCTGGGGGATAGAACTTTCGGATTGCGATTCCGTTCTCCTCTGCTTCTTGGGCTTTATGATGGGGTTGGCGTAAAGTATCTGATGAGCCAGAACCGCTTGTCTTTGATGTCTTTGCCTTTTTGGTGGTACCACCTGTTGAGGGAGACGAGGACTCTCGCTTGAGTCGCTTGGGAGGCATCGTTGTAAATTTGGCAAGGGACAAGAAGATACTATTTCGGGGTGTTTGCGGTTGTGATCTGAGAGACGATCGCAAAGCTCTCAGGGACAATATTTGCATGTGCGATCCAAACCGCAACATGAAAAGGCGTGTACAATTAGGTACTATTCTAGTATGGAGGTTGTTTCGGTTGTGTATTGTGTGTGAAGAGAAGTGACCAGAAAAAGGAGAAAACGCGCCAAAGTTTCTCTACTCAAATCATCCTGGCCTCTGCTTTTTCTAATGTTATAACTACGAGGTACATTACCTACTAACAACAATCGTGGCTGGCTAGAAAGGGTGAAACTTCGATTTGAAGTACGTCATGACGTCCCTGGCGATCGGAGCTTCTACCAAACGGATCTGAGATTCATAGATCTTTAGGGGTTTGGTGATCGATCTTCTTCTCTAATTGGCTAGTATTCCCTTTCTACAGCAGTCTTGAGAAGCCCGTGCTTATTATATCCACTCAAGTAGGTGTTCAATGATAAATGGAGGTCGGTACCTTTCTATTAACGCAGCACAAACAGATGAAAGGTCGCTTTTCTTTATGTGTTCCTGCCTACCTGCTTTAACAATAGTGACAGAATACATCATAATTTCTGCTTGATTTCGTTGTTTAAGCAGCCTACCCTTTCACTCGCCATGATTACCTTAGTAGCTACAGGAAGCGGCGTCGTCATGTCACTTTTGTCTTCTTTATGGTAACGGATTTGGATACCATTCTTGTGCTATTAGCCATTGAGCAGCACAGGAAATCACCAACTAGTTACTCGAGCAGTGAATTTTCTATCCGACTACCTGATAGCCCACCTGGTGGCTATCAGATCAGAATAAAGTCAACGCGGCAGTTGCGATTTGACCTTCTATGACGGAGCTCTGTGATTGGTTGGATGTTGTCCACAGGCAAGAGCGGCAGCCTGCCTGATGATACCTTACCTTAGATCCTTTGATGCCTGCGCGCGTCAATCTCACGCGTTTCTATCATCACTATCAAGACACAAAATACTACACTCGCAGTCAATTTTATATACTCCACGAGACTTTGCGACTTGCGGCACTTTTCGTTGAATATTGTTGTGAACCGTAGCACGAGTCGGTTGACCAAATCTTCCCCTCGACTCTGGATGTCGTCCTAAGGAAAGGAAGAAACCGACGACACCCCCCTATCAAGTTGTACCACTTGGAGTTCCAACATCTTTATCAAGTCTGGCCGATGGAAACGACGTTGTGAACCAAACATCGGCCCTGGTCCTTGAACAGTATATTCTCCGGTCTCTCATTTTAATTCCAGCACACGCCTTCATCAGATTGTCGCATGCTGTGCGCCGCTTCTTTACATCAATTCACAACTGGATCTCACAGGATCCTCATCAAATCTGCCGCTCCGTGTGCCACGCTGAGATTCGAAGCGACCCCTGTTTCACTTCGCCGAAGCATATCTGCAGCAGCAGTGTTATCGTCGCCCCTTTCACGACTTGAGGAGAATTTCTCTGTTCGTACCAACGTCCTCTCCTGGCCTCATCAGACATGTCCCAGAACAAGTCATGGCGGCCCCTGCCGCTCCAGTCGTCTCCGGACCTACCCGTCCTCTTGGTGTCGTTCCATACAGACACGGCAGCATACACTATTCACATAACTGACATGGCCAATATGTGGGCCGAGTCACTTGATCGCAAGGCAATTTTCATGAGAGGCTGGAGTGAAAATACCAGTATCGACCCCAGTGATACTCCAGATAATATGGCCAAATTCTTGGCAAGTATCAGTACTGCCTTGGACTCTTCTCAGCCCGGTCACAATGAAACGAGTCTTCGCCTAGACCGCGATACTAGGTCTGAAGCAGGCGATGACGATCTCGCTCTGAACATCACTTGCGAAATTCCTGGCCTGCAGCCACTCAAGTGGCCCATGTACTTGAAGAAATTACCCGCAATCAACATAGCCACCAACCTTGTACTCCCTCTAATACAAGCACACCATGCAAAAGATTTGGAAATTGCATCTCTAATTCGGAGCCTGGGGCACAAAGACGCGGTCCTTACTAAACTTTTGGACAAATTGGAAGCCATGGGAATAGGTATGGAGCATATCTTCAATATTCTGTCTGGAAAGAAGAAGGTTTCCAGAGTTGCAGCAGCCGAAAAGGTGCCTGGTCTCGCGCCTTTCGATCGCCGGCGCTGGAAGGCTGATCTCCAGTATAAACAAGACAGCACCGATAATCCACAGTCACTAGTGAATAGTGTTTTTGAACATGGAGGACTTGAATTCGAACCGATATTAAACAGCACCGAGTCGCCCCAGCTGGATCAATGGTGGCAAGATTTCGAAGGCGTTTCATCTGTTGCACGCCAACAACAGCACAAGGCAGCTATTGCAGACAGCTCCTCGACCCCGAAGGACACGGAGATATCTCTCGTTGATGATGGAGATGATGACTTTCAGGTTCAATCTACACCCCCACATCTTACGTCCAAGAGGAAATCGACCGACGCAAAGGAGACACAGGCTACCGATGATGGCTCTACAGAGGGTGAATCAATGGGCAGTGTATCACCCGTACGAAACGCACAAAAGGTGGATAAGCCAGCCCGTCGTCTGGGTGCGCTGGGTAGAAAGAAGCAATCGACTCCGCCTCCTTCCCCTGGTCCCGTACCATCTCAGAGGAAGTCGGATTCCATGACCAAGCAGCAAGATGATTCGGAGACGGCATCCGAAGCGGAGGAGGAGGATGATTCAGCGGTTTTGCCCCCGGCCAAGGACCCAACCCCCTCGTCTGCTTCCCCTGCCCGGCCTTTAGCGAAGAAAAGTGGCCTCGGACGCATTGGAGGGGCTAAATCAAAACACCCAGACGAGAAGAACTCTGTGCCTGTTGAACCTGAGGTGATAGAAATCGACGAGCCTAGCACAGCGGCAGTTTCACATCGCCCGCCCCGGAAGTTAGGTGCCATTGGGAGACAAACGGCCAAAGTGGAAGACCTGACGCCAAGTTCTGATGAACGCGGTCAACGGGGTCGGTCTGCTGCAAAGGAATCCACGCCAGAGCCACAAGTAAGAGAAACTTCGCAGGAGCGGGCTGACAGACGGCGCGAGGAACTCAAGAAAGAACTTGAGAAGAAGGCGGCAGCTGGTCCCGCGAAGAAGAAACGAAGGTTTTAGATGCCATCACTTCCGAAATACAAGCAGATTTAGACCTTAAACAACCCAATTTGCCAAGATCTTCCGACTCAAATGGCAAGTACATCATGTGGTCAACCTTATATGAATATGAGCGTTGCCTTATAGGAATATGTTCCAGTATTTCGAGCTCAGTACGATGGAAATTCCCTGGCTACGCTGGCCAGAGTGCTGCGGCCTTTGAGCCATGTGCTATCGTGAATGGAGTTACGTCGATGCAATTTGCATTTGCTTTGGACAGACTGTACTCTCAATAAGCACAACGTGCCCCAAACGCGCTACCAATGTCTTTCACGCTTTGGACATCGATCAATGAGACGGAACGGTCCTAGTCAAGAGGCGCTCCCCATTTAATCAGTGTACACAATGAACCCGTACTGCATCTGCCCAACAGCACAGAGCACCGTTGATGCACCTACATGTGTTCATGTTGTGGACGCCGAGCAAAAGCAGACTCGTGAAACCACATTGAAGCGTGTAAATTCCTACATCTGCAGTCATACACCACGCCTTGTAGCTAGACAGATCATTTGAATATATGCACACCAGCACCACTTTTCGGATGTGCATTGCTGACCGCTCGCAGAGGGCCTGAAAAGGGTGGTATTGGATTGGCACACTCCTCATGATACAAGACCTGCATTTCACCGGGCTTGTAGCATGAGAAAGTCGCTGTGTATCGGTAGCCTTGCTACCTGATGCCTCGATTCTACGCAGATTTCGAGGAGCTCAAACGGCAGCAGGACGTCTAATAGGTGTAAGCACGGCTTTTCGGGAAGGAATCTACCCAAGCGACGTTGTCGTGTTCTAACCAGGACCATAACCATCTTTCACGGAGAAACTGTCGACAGCCTGCCCTGTTAACCATCTCAGATCTCCTGGGCTTTTTTCGTATCCTTGATGCGGGAGAACGGAGGCATATGCATGATGCGTTCACTAATCGATTGTTTAGTCCCAGAAACGATATTTTTCGCTTTTAGGCTCGGAGTACATCTCCCTGTACAGATTGAAGTGGTTTCTTGGACTAAGCGCTACCGGATTTTGTAGCCGAGGGGACGCGGTCACAACATTTCCTAATGTCCAACATCACAACAATCGTACGATTGAGGCTTGATAAGGCGTTCTATGGTGTAGGGCCAGACAGGCGCTGAAGACACTTTTCCAACTTCCAGGACACCACACTCCGAAGAACTGCCAGACTTGGTCATGCTGCATCCTCGCGATCTAATCTCATTGGATAGATGCTAAAGCATTGTTTTATAATTGAGGCGCTATCTTAGGACCTAACCTGGCTTTCACACCATCTGTCACGCGGCAGTCGCACACAACGGCAATGCATCAAACAGACGAGATGGTTGGCATACGCTCTGGACGCTTTCTCGTCCTTGAAAGATGCCAAATCCCTGTCAGGCTGGACTAGGGCAAAGTGCCAAGACGCGCCGAGAGGAGTATGCCTAGAACGACCAGTAAAGATGCGTACAGAACCTGGAGAACTCCGAAGTCCATGTCAGTGTGGCATTACAGAATTCCCTACAACAAGGGCCTTCTTGCAGGGATTAAGAATGCGCGCACCATAGGAACAAGGGCCAACAGACTAGAAGCTAGCACTGGCGACGAGAGTCGCCTGCGAGGAAAGAAGAAGGAGAAAGAAGGACAGCAACACAGTGACTTCAACGATTGAGGGATCGAACCAGGCTAGCTGTAACATGGCAGTACTGATACGGCGAGATAATACCAACCCTTGAAGCATGGAGATCACACTTTGTCTTGGATACTATTGCTGGGTACTCTTTCTATTGTTGGTATCTCGAATCTTTCGGTTAACTAGCTACAAGGAAGGATAGTTGTCCTCACATCGGCGACTCGGCAAACTTTAGACTCGGGACGGCCAATTATCGGAATGAGCAACGACTCTGGTCATCACCGTCACTTCAGCGGGTGGCTTGACGATCATCTCTAATAGATGAATCTTTGTCTCATGGGCTCAATCGGATCCATGGGTGGGTCAGATGTTAGTTGAGCTCTATTCAAGATCTCAGCAAGCCTGGCAGTTGTCACGATGCAGTAACGGAATCTCTCCAGATCGTGATACTATCTCGATAGTGGATCAAGGGGCTGCAATGTTCGTTAGATCGTACCAGGTACCGGGTTACGGAACCTGAGCCCGAATGCCAACGTGATTTGATCAATGGATGGTTCTCTCCGATTTACCTAGTTAAGACGCGGCACAGTATATCAGGGGACGAGGATCGACGGTTCCTCGTCTAGGTCTAGGATCACCCTGGTTGTGCCAAGACAAGTCACGAGCTGTGCTACTCATCTCGTAGTACCCTGTTAGTCTCTCATTTATTTATCTCCCGTGCATCATTGCCGCTGAGGCCCTGAACATGCGCAATATTCTAGGGCATTATCAATCATGGTTGATGATCTTTAACACGAGATTATGCTTAGTTGGTGGAAGCATGAGCAAAAATAGGTCCAGATGGCTTTTCAGGGCGCAAAGTGGGCATGCATTGCTCATTTTTGTATCAAAACTGGTATGGAGTATCAAGATGTTGCTCCGCAGTATTTGAGAGATCGGGATCCCGCCCTATGCTGCAGGGTTGTATCGATAACACTCGGTGCTCACATTAGACGCAGTGTCTCTATCTGCGCAGGGATGATGATTGCCGCTCTTCTCCCATCGCCCGGATACTGTACAATACCGACCTACAATCCGTGCGTCCGGCTATGGGCCTCCAAGAAGCGAACTTTGACAAGCAATCGTTTGAACATTCAGTCTTGAATTTCAATATTCAATATTCAAGACTGTTTGGAGGCACATTATCAGCTATAGAAAGAAAGCATCAGGCGTCATTATCGGCAGCCTCAGCTGCCGAGCTACACAGCGTTCGAATCTGCACGTTTTGCCGCTTTGGGAAACAAGGGAAACTATTCCATGCAACGAGAATAATAAGCGTAAATGGATGAAAGCTTTAAATCGATCCACCCATACATCCTGGACCTGGAGGTTAATCGTGCCCCGCCGCCCGCTTGAGATCTTGTTATTTCAACGCCCACGGTGGATGGGATCTGCAAGTCGTGACAGGGAAATCCAATGCTGTCATGCTTTCTTGGCGTCTAGTTCCCTAGTTGTCGAGCTGCAGACACTAGACAAGATAAGTCATAGGTGTCTGAAGCATGGCACTAAAGCCATGGATGTATGTATGTACTGTACGCACCTACGTACTGGCAACTGCAGTGCTCTCAGCTCCGCTAACCGTTGATCGCAAGCCATGGTTGGTGCAGAACGCCTTATTCCTATTGTCATTGTTGGCTCCAAAGCTAATCTCGAGAGAATTCCCACTTTCTAAACGGTGAAGCATATCGGAGTAAACGCCAAGAACAGAGGCGTCTTGCTTTTTGTTGCCTATTCTGGCTTCGCACTATGAAGCTGGGCATGGAAGAGCACCAAGTTTCGGAGGTGTTGCGAAGAAATGGATAGAGAGAGGGCTTGGTCTAAGAGAAATATCGCTCGAGAATGATGGTCATCACCCGGCCCGTTCCTGGTTGGGCTCAAGGCAATTGACCTGTCAAAGTGTCAAACGCACACTCATGATGAGTAGTGTTAAATCAGCGGCCGCTACTTTGAAGTTTAATTCGCAGGAGAAAGATGGAGGGAGATCTCATTCCATGTCGATCACACCTGCCAGACATCTTGGACTATTATTCTGTGATGAGCTTTCTTGTGACGCCTGTTTCTCCAGGAATTTCCGTTTTCTTTTCACAGGGTACAGCACACACCGCATAGCGCATATGTATACATCAATACTGGATCTTGTGTCACTATAGTGACCATATTCTCGGAACCTGTTGGCTGTCGACGCCTGAGATATGAGCCCGCAATTGCCAAAAAGTCTCAGGGAAGACATCATTTCGACTCATAGTGGCTGTGCAGACCCACACCACCAGTTATGGTTGACTTTGCAGGGAAGGTATGAGTTCAATCAACCAGAATGTATCCGTACTCGGCAATGTATTGACTGAGAAGGAGGGCCAAGCGTTCCTATTCACGTAGCCCACCGCCTACGGGGATGCTGAAGAAAGACGGAAATCGAGGAGATTCCCTAGCAGTCATGTGAGACACATGGCAAGGCTTTGCTGCAGCTAGGACACAATTCAGGGTCGTTCACTTGTTAGTCCTGTAAGTCACGGGGTCTCTACAGGCGTGGACATAGGACCTGTGGCTGTTCTATTGTGAGCCTAACCGAGCTTCTAATAATACAACGCTCGGCAGACGTTGCACCTGGTCTCTACAGTACAGAAGAATTCACTTCACTGTTCTTGGAATGTGGAACGTACAGAAAAGAATAGGAGCCTGCACTGGACCATCTCAACGACAATACCTGCTCTCTTGCGGCCAAACGGGCCCTGGGGCCGATAAGCAACTGTCCTCTTGATGTTAGCATACCTGCGGCTCGATCCTTCTATGCTGATCCTATTAGTGAGTGGAGCAGCATCGGGGAACGTCGGTATCCTGCTCTCAGATTAAGTGAGGCGCCTGTGAGTCAAGCCCCTAGCCTTGAGATTATTTCCCCTTCATTTCCATTGATTCTCAATGATTACCTTTTCAAGTAAGGGCCCTTTTTTGAAGACGCCAGTTCCTAAGCTCCTGGCGATCATACCAAGCCACTTGCTGCATCACTTGCTAGCTTCCATGTTCCCTCGTTTTCTCAACAACCGGGTTTCCTCCCCACATTGAGAGTAGCGCAGCTCAGCGCGATAGCGAAGCATCGCGACAGGGGAGGGGTCTAGGATGAATAGAACAGAGATGAGGGGGGGCCGGATCATTTCCCGTTGGCTCAGCTGTTCTGTCCCGACAGTCTGGTTCGGCCAATGAACCTCCCTGTTCTTTCAACAATGGCTTCATGAACCCTGCCTTTCCCCACCTACATCTGTGGACTTTGAGCGATCAATAACATGGTTTAGTGGGGGTAAGCAAGACATGGCCTCATGGACTCGATGCACTGTAACCGTACGAGATCGTAATGAGAGTGGTCGGTCAAGGTAATCGTTGAGGGTTACCAATGTGACATATTCTCTCAGAGGCCATTGGCGACCTATTACGGAATAGAAAACTTTACAAACGATGGGCACTTGGAGGTATTTTAGAGTTTTATTGTATTGTATTCTGGCTGGTCTACCAATGAATGCTATGTATGAGTCGTGTGAAACTCTCTTGTAGATTTCCCTCTATCGGATTGTGTTTATCCCAACTGGCGATTTACCATATCCGGCTGTCTTCAGCGTTTTCGAGGAGACCAACCAGTAAAATGGCGCAATTAACAATACAAGTCAAAAGAAGCCTGATATTTATGTTGGTGGTAATAATAAAGAAAGGGCGGTGATGATGTGTGCTCATGGTATTGGTACCGCAAGCGGCATAGAAATGCACTGGGGGTGGTGAAAAAGAAAAGCAAGAAGCTCTTGTTGAGGTCATGGACATGGTTAAAGGGATACATGAGGGGGTAAGGATAGGGTAGAAAGAATAACAAGCCATTCATTTATGACGGTGGTGATAAAAGAAACAATAGCTAGTAGAACAAAAAAAGACATTAAAATAACACGCTTTGTGGAAGGACGTTTCGGTCGTCGTCGTCCCAAGCAATGGCCAACCAATAATAATGATGCCTCTTTGTCGTTCCTCGAGGAGCAAAAGATGGAGCGCATCGTCTAGACAAGATCCATAAAGCCACCCATAAAACAAGGGAAAAGAAAGGAAAGGAAAGGAAAGGCAAGGAAGAAAGGGTGATGGAGATACCCCAACCAAACTCGGAACCTGAGTCTTGTCTAATTCAGACCCTGTTCCCTTTTGCACCTTTTGCGACCTGATAGTCGCAGGGGGAGAGAGAGAGAGAGACTCCTTGTTGGGTTGTAATAAACATGGTCATATGGCCCGCGTTCCAGGCAGCTGGAAATATGACAGACATCGTATCAAGGGAGAACCAACAATATGACAGAAGTCTTTGCCTCGTCTCGGACTCGCCCGTAGCGTAACCCCCTCCCTCTCTCTCTCAGACTCTCTCTCGATATGCCATGACAATGCCAAGCCAAGACCAGTTTAGCTGCAGGGCAACTGGAATTACTAAGGCACTGTATACCCAGCCAGCCTCGGCGCTTCGGGCCCAGGCCATGATCGCGAGTCCATGCTGACCTGACCTGGCCTGATCTGGTCCCGGATGATCTGTAGTACACGGTGACCTCCAGGGTCAATCAATCGTCACTAGAGTTCATCCTCGGTGAGCAGATAGGTAGATAGGTAAAGTCGAATGTGTTGGTGCTGTTCTGTACTGGTGCAGTTGCTTAACGCCGTCGTCCCCTGTCGTTTGAAACTGCCACCATCTTTCTTAATCTTACGCCGTCGGGAAAAGAAACCGATTTGCTTTTTTCCATAACCAGTAATGAATGGTCAGTCTCAGCCCCCTCTTTTTCTCACGCGATTCCCGCAGTAAGCCTGGGCATGTACTTTGGGTGAGACTTCTCTCGTCTCTCGTCTCTCTCTTTTTTTCTTTTTGGACAAATTTTCTGTTTTTTTTTTCTTTTGCTCAACTTCTCCTCTCGTCAGAGATAACCAGTACTGGTCATATCAATTACCGCAATTTTTGTCGGCCGCCAGCGGTACAATAACTGAAAGAGCGAGCATCGAAGGGATTCATACACCTGAAGCTAGGAGGATTTCAGGGTTTAGAGTCCCTGGTGGCCGTTCCAATTGTAGACTGGACTAGGTCCGATCCCCATGAGGCGTTCGTTGACTCCGGCGCTAGCAGTATTGTGACCGCTGCCTTGATAGACGCCTGTGACGTCTACCATGCCATACGGATATTCACACGGAGATGACCCAAGGTACATGCTTTGAGCGCCACCAGGGAGCGCATACGCGGTAGTGCCATGGTTGCTCGCGCTAGAGCTGGTATTGGCTGCATGCGCGTGTATTAGGCTCGGCTCTGGCAGCATGAAACCAAACGCATTCGAGTCGGGTGTCATTGGAGAGTACTCCTGTTTGACGACCGTTTGTGGCATCCGCTCCATCTTCTGGATCATCATATCCTCGAAGCCCTGTTGTGGCTGCGACTGCGATTGATACATGCTTGGCATCGTCGTGCGTCGAATAGGATGAGGGTGGGCCATCATGTGGTGGGACGTTGGCGGCATGTTCGTCTCATGAGTGTAATGACGCCCGCGTAGACTCAGCTTGTTCATCGAGGGATCTCCCTTTCGGCTAGATGGTCCCTTGGCTGAAATAGGACTGCCATGTTGGAGCCTATGATCGTACGGGTGATGATGGATTCTGGCTCCCACGGTTCGGCGTGGTGGTTCTTTTCGACGGTATTTTGTTGTGCTCTCAACTCCGTTCTGCACAGCCCAATCTTGTAGCACCCATTCTGTTGGCTTCTTCGATTCACCAGCCTTGGTCGAGCCCTGGTCTGTTCCGTTTGACGCCAGATCCGACGACTGCTTGTGGTCTCGTTTAATGAAAGCCTGCAAGAGGGATCCACTGTCAGCCTTAAAGCCCCTACTAAAAAAGAATTGGCCCGTGTGTGTGTATGCTTGTGCTTATGCCGCAAGCTAAACCTGGCATTTGCATGGAGTGGAGTGTGTAGAAACGAGATCCGAGACGGGGAAATATGGAGAGCGCATTTTGTCTCAACGTACGTACCTCATTCATGCTTAGGTTGTGGCGGATGCTGTTCTGCCAACCTTCAGCATTCTTGCCTGGCCTCCTCTCTGTCCTGTCTTTCTTGACGTCCTTGTCGGTGTTCTCTCGAAACCACTGGTAGATCTCTTGGAGTGTCATGGCATGATCTGGCGCACTCATGAGAGCTCTGTAAAGGAGCTTGGCGTATGGTTCCTCGGTCTTAGCATTCGCTGCAGCACCTTTGAGCTCCAAAGCTTCGGTCTTCGATTCTGGGCTCGCACGGTACTCCGGTTCGCCTGTTGGCGATTCCGGGCGACCCTTCATATGCACGGGGGTTCCGAGTAGATGTTCTTGTGGGGAGCTAGTGCAAGACAGCGCTCCTGCTGAAGAGCTGGGAATTGTCGCTGGGGAGTAGTTGCGTGGCAAACTGTCTTGCTCATTCTCGAAGCCCTGGCTCATGCAGCCGCCTCCAAAAGGCGTCAGAACCCGAGGGCCTCTGACGGAATATCCTTCGTTTGATGTTGGAGTGCAAATTCGAAGATTCTTGAATGAGTTCTGTCGGCTCTGGAGGGTTTCTGGCTGAGGGAGAGGAAAGTCTGGAGAGGACCACGTCCTTGGTGAGATGGGTGAAGGGTTGTAGCAGCTCATTGGGGCACTACCACTGCTTGGAGAACTTTGGTATGAGTAGTTGTCATAATCGTCAGGTCCTGGTGGAGGTGAAGGCCAGACTTGGTGATGGCTTCGAGGCGGATAGTGAAAACCTGAGACGATGGAGGCGTACGGATTCGCATCATGAGTCGGATGTGACCGTTGTTGCTGATTCTCCTGGTGCTGTGACAGGGTTGGGCCCAAAGGGAGAGGACCAGTTGATGATAGATGAGATGACTGATCTTGAGGACCCGACGAGAGAGCATAGTATGACTCCATACCGGTGAGCTCTGGCATGCAAGGTGATTGTTGCCCGTGATCGGGGAGATTATTCGTGTAGCTGGAAGGTTGTCCTTCGCCAGGAAACGGTGGATCCATGGCGACCTGAGTTGAAGTCAAAGGCGGGTGTTTGGAAGGAAG
This sequence comes from Fusarium transvaalense, assembly GCA_013623685.1. Taxonomy (NCBI): domain Eukaryota; kingdom Fungi; phylum Ascomycota; class Sordariomycetes; order Hypocreales; family Nectriaceae; genus Fusarium; species Fusarium transvaalense. The sequence goes on from JABFFG010000108.1 coordinate 21,874, forward strand.
TACAATAGGTCTCGTGGTCGTTTGATGGTATTATCGGGACAAGGAGATTTCTTAACTCATGTACCAAGTAGTGGGAAGCGAAGGAAAAGCTAGGAGTAGATAGAGATGTATGAGGCGGAAAGTGAGGAGAGAAAACGGGAGATAGCAGAACGTTACAATAGACACAATAGGACAAGGACGGGGGAGAAGGATAGATGGCGATATTTGACACCGAAGCAAAGACGTTTGTGCCTCCGTCCGCTCGTTTGGGGTAGGGCGTAGATTTGCAGGGCTGGGCTCTTGAGCAACGGCTTCGTTTAGATGGCGATCCGTGATAAACAACTGCCCGTGGACAGATTCAGAAATCTTAGCTTTAGATCCTCCTACTTCTACTCCTACTCCTCCTTCATAAGCATCGAAGCTATGGGCATGGACCCTAAGATCGTAGTCTAAGCCGGAGGAGGGTGTGGGCCAAGTCAAAAAGACAGGACGACCAACAGGCGCCCAGCAAGCCATTTCAACTAGGTCTGTGGTCGTGGCATACAAGGTAAACGGGCATGGACGCCATATGTTGGACACCCCCCGGGGGTAGATCACCACGGCAAGCCATTCTACTAACATGCATTTGTGTATGTGTGCGCTTGTGCTTGTGTGTGTTGTGCTGTGCTGTGTGCGGCCTTCAGATACAAATCTGAAGGACGTTGGACTGGACGCGCAAACGAGTTCCCACTGGGGGCTCTCTCTGCCTTCTGCTGCCTTGTCTGATTGAAGTGACGTTTGTGAGCCTTGTCATAGGGTTTGCAACGCTCAACTGGCACTGTCCTGTCACCTCTCACGCCAGGATGTACATGCATCTGTATACCCTGGTCTCTCAAAGCTGCCCTCCATAGTATTTGCATATCCAATACATTTTTCTTGTGGAGTAACCTTGCAAGGATATGCAGGCAACAAGTAATAAATTGCACCCTCAGGAAGGAAATGGTCCAAGGTCCTCCGCCACGGTCCAGAACTAAAGGTCCAACACTGTAGCAGAGGACTGTACTGTCAATAATAAATGTGCCGATGTTGGTTGGACCGGTCCGGAATGGCTTGTGTTGCATGCCCCTTTGCGTGTCGCCAAATCAACCTTCTCTCCTGTTAAAACATCCCGGGCTCATCTCGCAAGTCTGGTATCGGGACCGAGAAGCATCGCACCCTAACATAGCACATGTTACCAAGCCGGTATCAAGTCACTTGACGGTAGCTCAGCCGGCTTGTGCACTGGTCAACGGGGCTATCGCGGGACGCATACGTCTCAAACGGCACCTTGCATTTCAGACGATACCAATCGGGACACCAATCTGATTACCACTCAGCACGCCAATCAAATCATCAGTCGATGCCCGTCCCGTTTGAATCTCCGTTTTCATCTGTTGCTGCTGTGAAGCAGTATGGAAGCTGCCGGAGAAGCCGCCAGAAGATTGCTGGAGCATATAACCATCACTGCACTGCGGACCGATGCGTCAAAGAATACATATGGAACAATCTCTCGAAACTTCATCGTCAAGTACCCGATTGAGAACTAAGGCTCAGGGAATCATGCTTGGGTTGAGGCAGCTGTTCCGACTGGTGGACTGCACCAACCCTTCTGTTGTATTGCTGATTGCTCTTGTTCCGCGTAAGTTCCCCCTTCAAACACATAAATGTAAAGATGCCTGAGAGGTTTGGTGCTATCTGTTCGACACGCGGTCAGTGAACGCTTTGGGGCTGACAGTCTTCCAGAAGGCTTCATGTGCAGAACGCCCAATGACCCCAGTTTGCCTGCCATGTCCGTCCATGCAGCAATCGAAACACTGCTGCATATCTTGACGCTCTGTTAAATCTCGTATAATTGTGTCGATGCCGCAGGAACAATGTAAATTTGCAGCTGATTCGCGCATTCTCATGCCACGGTGATGGGATGGTTCAGCAGATATGTGAGGACAACGCAAGAGCACTCGCTATGTCTAATCACCTGCTGAACCATCTCCGTCCCCAACACTCTACCCATCCCCAGCCCTACACCAGTTTCCGACTCGAGATCCCGAATTAGAATGCTTGAAATAAGTAGTACAGGAATGAGAATCAACATGAGTCGAACGGGCCACACATGCAGGCAGCTATTAACAGCTGTCGTGACGCAGGCATTATCGAACCGGGCGGTTTGGTCCCAAACCCGCCTGAAAATCGTTTTCCTCTTCGCTTTCCCACATTCAAACATGACGGGAATTGTAATGCATAATCCGGCTTTCTCCTCTCTGCAGTTGTCGATATTCAGGGTTTGCTCGAATAGGCGAGGCCCGGGACAATTCATAATAAGAGAGTGACGGAAACTAGATACCCGAGTCTACTTTCTGTAATAGATCTAGAAGCACCGCGTCAGTAAGATCGATCGTACCGAGCCAACAGATTTGTTTTTAGAATCATACCTTCTTGAACTGAAAATGCAGCTGCAGAATACCCTATTGAGTGAACCTGGTTAGTTTCATGGATTCTTGAGGGTGTAGTGGAGGGGTCAGGGCGTTTGCAGGTACGATGCTTGAACGGCTGCCATAAACGTGGGCTGTTCTGGGCTGCATAAAGTGCATCTCGCCCAACAGCCAAGAACGTTGCCACAGTATGAGTTCAGAAGGGCCAGTGCATAAGCAGCCTTGCCACGTAAAGTGCGATGAGAGGGGATGAAAATACCTTGTCAAAAGAGCTTTTAAAGCCTCGATCTCTCTTGGCGCTGTAATCCCATTCCCGATCGACAATGCGAAACGCAATATCTTCGTATGGGGGGCCTGCAATGAACCTTATCAGGCACGTGTCCTCCTCACCGGCAGCAGCAAACGATTCTCCTCGTCTGCGGCCGTGTTCTCGAATAATCTTGAAAGTTGGTGCTTTTGTCTTGTCGATGAGTTCTGGATAGAAAATATTGAACTTGTATCCCTGGACAACTTTGGGTGGTGGGTTATCATGATCATAATGAGTCTGGTTGTATTTGTTCCAGTCGTAGCCCATTTGCACACGGTTGAAATACCGTGGTTTCCTAGGTCTGTACTTGTCTGCCCACTGCGGTTTGGAAGTGGTCACAGCTTCTTCACTCGTGAATATCTCCTCGTTCTCATCGACGCCTCGAGCAACCTCGCGATCATACAGTGCTTTGGTAGCCTGGGAGAAGTCCTCGTCGTCAGCCTGAGAAAAGCGTTCGGTGCCAGGAGGGGCGGGTTTCCCTGCATGGCTTGAGGATGAAACGCCTGCCTGTGCTGCTGCTGCTGGATCTGGGGAAGCTGAGGCAGGGGCTGCAGGCTGTGAGCTGAATGTCATCTTTGGGGTAGAAGTTGACTGGCCCAACGCCTTTGCCTTGGCTGGGTCACGCTCTTTGAGCTGTTTGAGACGGATCTCCTTGATTGTCTCATATACCTGGCTTAGCTTGGCACGAGCTTTCCATACTCTCAGGCTTTTAAGCAGTTGCTCCCAGTAATCCGTGTCAATGTCCTCGTTCGATTGTAATTTGGCTTTGATCTGCTTTTCCAAGGCTTCCAACTGGTCGTGCGTCTTGGGGGCGAGAATCTTGTCAATGTCGTCCGAAACACTACTGACAACCCTTCTTTCATGGCCGTGCGGATCTAATTTCGCCTTCCTGTCTGCACAGATGGTTTGAAGCGCCCTCCAGTATTCGCGGTTGGTGGCGTTGGTCTCGAGTACATGATAAGAGGCTATATCAGAATCTAGCTCTGCAATCTGCTCACTGTCCAGCGATGCGATAACATCCCCAGGTGCAGGAACATCGATCTCGGCATCGGCATCGTCGTCGTCGAATACGTCGCGGTCGGTATCGATGTATCGCAAATTGAAAGCTAAGTAGTCGATGGGTTTGGCACGTCCTTCTCGGATGCGAATGTCCGCCTTCTTCTTGGACTGCTTCAGTACGAACTTGTCCTCGTCGGCGACAAATTGGCGTGACTGCTCGTCTTGGGTCAAGTATTTGGGGTTGACCTTTGAAGCAGTCGGTTTTGTTGATTTGGTGATTCTGTTGGTAGGATCGTGTCTGGGGGATGTGACATCTCGACGGTTTGGAGACCTTCGTCCCGCTAGCATTGCCCTACGTCCAGGATCCATAATGGCGATGGTGATGATTATGTCTTGATGTTGTATTAAAGGGATCCAAATATTGAAGTATCAACGAAGCGCCAATCTTATCGATAAAAAGTGGATATTCACGGTTGAGAAATCTTATGAGGCAGGAGTTCTCATGCACGTGACGTCACAGGACTATCAGCTCACTCGTATACTGAATTGATTAATGCATTACATGTCACTGGCGGATAATTCTAATGTTCTTGGTGCTCCTTAATAATTGGGCATTTTGTGTCTATTTTATGTGTGGTAACTTGGTATTTTTCAATACTGTAACGGTTTCTAACGCCATCATTCCATTAAACAAACCACTAAGCCGCTTGAAATTTCCACAGCTACAAAATGTATCACAACTTCACTTCTAGCTACATCATAAAACACGCATCTTTTTACCAGAAATCGACGAATATAGTACCCGAGAAAGGAAAAACATCAATCCGGCATATCAGCCAGGTTTAATCTTAAATATGAGGTTAGGTACTTGGCCGCATCAATATGCTCCTCAGCTTACCCTGCATCATTTCTCTCAACACCAATGCGAGTGTTGAACTGAGCTCAGCACATGTCCACATACCGCCATTCGCGCCACTGGCCGATGAATACTTTATATCGAATAGAGTACATAAATGTGAGCTGACTGGCTGGTTCCCCATAGTTGTCCATGAGACGGCGTGCCAGCCGCTTTCCGAACAGGGATCGTTGCGTTTATTTGAGCAAGTTTATTATCGTCTCAAACTCGCTCTTGTTCAGCCATCCCCGCATAAGCTCACCGTTTTGGGACGAATGTAATAATCGCTACGTGAGAATGTTGGAAATATCTTGGGATAATCTCTGCGTAAAATATCGATCTCATGTCATATGTCACCAATATAAGCATATACAAAGCCCCATATAACAAACGTTAACGGGTCGAGTGAGTGGGTTGTTATCAAGCATGTATCCACGCGCCCATACAATAGACTCCGATCAAGACCCGTCTTCTACCGGGCACCCACCCCGTCAATATTCGCACCAACCCCCGAATGTCCGGGGGTGGGGCCGGAATGCCTTTTTGATGAAGCAACCAGTGACACCGCAGGAAGACATCATGCGGGAACCCTGCGAAACTGCCTCACGCCAAGCCAGCAACTGCTCGGTCCTGAGTAGTTTCTAGATCTGGATTCAATCGAGGACGAGCTAAACTTTGGTTGGACGGACATTCCTGGGTCCCTGGAAAAGAAATGTAGACTTCCTGATGACTATAAAGTCGACTGGTGCGCCTGTGGCATTCCCATTCGCCGTTCCTCATCCTCTCACCTGCATCGCTCGCCAACTCAATTCTCCAAGATGATCGCTTCCAAGACCCTTCTCGGCCTGGCTACCGTTCAGGCCGTCTCTGCTCACTTCGGGCTCATCTTCCCTACATGGCGAGCTGATACCCTTAGCGAAGAGAACGAGGACCGTTACAACCAGTGGACTTATCCCTGTACGTATTATTGCATGTCGAGCTTGCATTTTTCTCCTCTAACAAACATCAGGCGCCGGAGTCGACTACAATAAGAAGAACCTCACTGACTGGCCCCTCGAGGGTGGTTCTCTTACACTCGACCTCCACCACGACTGGACCTACATCTTTGTCAACCTCGGTCTCGGCGAGAACACCACCAACTTCAACATCTCCCTCACACCCGAGTTCCTCAACGCTACCAATCCTGGCACTCTTTTCATTGAAGAGCTTGCCCTTCCCTCAAGCGTCAAGGTCTCGGACGGAGATCTCGCTAGTATCCAGGTTGTGACTGTCGGCGACAGTGGCAGTGCGCTCTACAACTGTGCGGACATCCGATTCAAGGAGAACGCAAAGGGACCCAGCAACAAGACTGGCGATGTTGACTATGTCATGATCAAGCAGCAGGATGGTAATGGAACTGAGGACAGCGCTTCCAACTCCTCGTCTTCAGGAGAGGCGGGAGGTGACAACGGCAATGGAGCAGGTATTGTTGGTGTTAACACGATGGCTTTGACCTCTGTTGTAGGTCTCGCCGCCGTCTTTGCAATGGGATTCAGCCTATAGATAGTATACCCCTGGGCTAGATACAAATATGATGAAGCATAATCAACAGTCATAATAGAATGTGAACGGCCTCCTAAATCTAAATTACATGCTGAACAAGTATGTAGCCAATTATATCGTGTTCTGAAACAAAAAAAACATATGTAACGTCTAAAATCATCAACTGGGTATATCCAATCTAGGTTGGTTAGTTGGCTGTTCAAATATCAGGGTGTAGGTGAACTTACCCTCCTACTCGTATATGTCCGACACGTAACACTAAAACATGTGCAAAACCAAACTCCGGTCCTGAAAACAAGAAGAACAAGCTAATTATTTCTGCGAAAGCCATTCATACACAAAACGGATGACGAACTGTTGCTCCTGCGCGAGACTTATCCCGCGGCAATGGCAGCTTGATCAGTAGCCAACTCTTGCAACACCTTAGCCATGGTGATACGTTGGTTGGGGTTGGGGTATAACATCTCCATAACGATTCGCTCGAGTCGATCCTTAGGGTTGAGTTTCTCTCTCGCCTCGTGTATCTCGGTGAGCCAGTCTCGCATCTGAATAATGGCCGGTTGGCCATTTCCATGCTGCTTGTGAGGGGTGTTTGGACTGTTCACACCGGCGATTAGCCAGTACAGAGGCCGGGGGTGTTGTCGACGAGCACGAGAGTCGGGAAATGGGATTTTGCGCAACACATAGAGCATGGTGACACCAAGTGCCCAAATGTCAGACGCAGGTCCGCGCTGCTTCGGCCCAATGAATTCCGGAGGAATGTAGTACGGTGTTCCTCCAGTGGTCGGTGAATTGGCGGCCGGCGTTGAGAGTCCAAAGTCACAGAGGACAGCGCCTCGCTCTGGCGAATAGAGGATGTTGGCCGGTTTAATGTCGTTGTGCACCAACTTGCGGCCGTGGATATAGTTGAGGGCGCCGGCGATATCTCCCAAAATCCTGATGGCGTCGTTCCTGCTACCCAGGAACTCGTCATTGGCCTTGTTTCTCCAACGAGGCGCTGCAGTGAGGTCCTTGGCGTCGATATGCTCCATGTAAAGGGACAGGAAACGCGCATCGCCGCCGTAGTAGCGAACAATGGACTTGTGCTGCAGGTCTTCCTGACTCCTGCACTCACGAAGCCACATATCGGCCTGACGGATAACGTTCCGCTCGTGGAGTAGTGATTTATCATTTGAGTTGGCAACGCGCGTCTTTAGCACCTTGACTGTGACAATGTTGTCTGGCACATGGGAGTGTGTTGCTGTGTACACCGCAGACAATGACGTTGACGCGATAGGCTCCCGTTTAGTAAGCTGATACTCATCGAGCTCACAGACCGCTGGGATAGCAACAGTGTCGCCCTTCTCGGCGTCCAGCAAAGCATGTCCGTTCACGGTGGAGAGCTCCTTGCTTTCACGACCGTTTGGTAGAGAGAAAACCAGGGGATCGGCAGAAGGCCTCAGGAACATAATCACACCGTCGTCACCGGGTGTATCCGGCTCTGAGATGCGACGTTTCACCCTCTTCTCGTCATACTCTGGAGTTAGAGCTCGCTTCCCACTCGAGTTAATGGTGGGGGTGCTTGAGGTTGGTGGAACGTCCTCGGGAATTGTAGGCTGTTTTGGTTGATAAAGCGTCACTGGTCGCTTCTCGAGTACTCGGAAATCAATAACATCGATATCTCGAACAGTGATGCGCCAGGTTCCAGGTTTCAAAGCCTTGGCAGATCCAGGATTGATGATGTGAGCAGCACTGACAGAAGGGCTTGACAGCGGCGTGGGCGACACGCTTGACAGAGAAATAGGCACGTCTGACTTGTTCAAGAAGATGACCTTGTCACTGGCAGGATCATAGTATAGCTCACACCATAGAGGGGGTCTCGGAGACGCATCTTGAGTCTCACCGGGTATACGGACGGAGAATTTGATATCTTTTGAGGTCTGAGTCACAGCGAGAACTTTGTGCTCAGGCTGCTCTGGAGAAGCAACCTCGGCGCGGAGAGCGAGCCACTGGCAACTTTCACTGCCAGGACTCACAGACCGCGAATTAGGGAAGCTGGCCAAAGGGCGGAAAAGGATGCGGATGCCCTGTTTGTGGTGGTGATCCTCAACGTGAAGCTCGTCTAATGAAACAGCGGAGGAGGTAGTCGTAGGGACCGGCTCCTCAACGCGAATGCCCTTAAAGCGGGCGTCAATCTCAGACTGTGAAAACGGCTCGGTGCGCTCCTCTGAGATAGCCTCAGAGAGCCCGAGCCTTGGTTCTGCCATAAGGTTGGCTATCTCTGTTGGCCATTCGACGTTGGTAAGCAACCTGAATGTAAGATGATGGCAGCCTAGCAAGCGAGGCTATAAAAAAAAGTAAATTGAGTAGTACCTTTGAGCTGAACCAACCAGACGTTGAAGAATGGAAGGCTCAGCAAAATGTCTAGAATTGATTGAGTTTGTGCGGTAGGTACGCGAACGATGAATCAAACGGTGCAGTGTTGAGTTAAGATGCAATGTTGCGCCAGGCTGAAAAATATCGAAGACGTTGAAAGTATGAGTAAGAGGGGCTGAGACAGGTAAGGTAATTGATTGATATGGATCGGACAAACTGCGCTTGTGAGGCGATGCACTCAAGGCAACCTGGTCGTAAGGCGAGGGGTGGTGGAAGGGTTTAATAGCAGCTGGGGGAAGTGGGCTGTGGCTAGTAGGTACTATGGATGTATGTAGGTAGATAAAGTACCCTTGCTTGGTAAAAAGCAGAAGGATGTCAGATAAATATGGATGTAGGGAGTAATTAGATGCAAATGCAGGAACCAAGACATGAAAGACAGTGGAGGTTTGGGTTTTTACGGGACAGGTTTATAAGATGAACGGGGCATATCAGAAGGACAGGACACGCTGGAGGGTTTTCCTCTAGGAGGGTTGAAAGGACGACTTTCAGTCCAGGTCAGGGACAAGCTCAAGACAGGCCTGCTGATAGCGTCTCAGACTCCACGAGGAACAAGACTGAATCGGGGTCGAGTCATACAGCAAAAGCAAAAGACGACTAAAGACTTGTCGCCCGAGGATGAATCTGGCCCGATGAGCAAAGAATGGAGAAAGAAGTGGCCGATTTAACTAATAAACAAGCAAGATAGAATTAGAAAGAAGCGGGAGCGGGACGAACGGTACGAAGCGAAGCGAAGGGCGGGCATTGAGCAACTTCCATTGTGGTGGTACCTCTCTGCTCTGTGCTGGGAGGGAGCTTTTGGAGTGTGGGTTCCCCTAAGACTCCATTAAGCGGGTAGGGCTGGACAAGCTGACAGGGAAGGCAACCTAGGGGGTAGCAGAAAAGATGGCCCACAAGGTATAGGATGCAAAAATAAGTAGCCTAAGGACCTGCTCTAAACCCACATAAGTTGACAGACTGATTTAGTCTCTCATGGTTTCAGTGGCCATATTTTCTGATACCCTGAGGCAAGGCAGATTCAAGAGATGGAAGAGGACACAAAACGTTACAGCCACAGATTGTGGCTGTGGAGGTCTCATCCATTCCACCCAAGAATAGCTGCAATGTACACCAACTGCCAAATTGTGTATACAGATACCTTTTCTGGTTTTCCAATCTGACATCTTATGACAGGTTTTGGATACAAACAGGATTGATCACCCTCTCTGCCCCTACTATAGTGAGCCCTTTGACTACACGTTGTCAATCAAAAGGCGAACATGGTACGTAGAAAGATAGAACCATCCGAAAGACAGCAGTCCTACTCACTGTGACTACTCTTACACTGCTCAGGCGGATCTACTATGACGACACTGAAGCAAGTGAAGAGAGGAACAGCCTCAGCATGACTGAACTGCTATCAAGATCCGGGAAGCAACATGTTATATAAAGCAGGGCAACGATTGCCATAAGTAACGTGAGGTTGTCACGGTATTTAAAATAGAGACATTATTTTACGAGGTTAGTCATTGTCTCATTGTGGATCTTTATGAGTGATGGTGATTTTGTGGAATTTCGCCTCTTTTGGTCCTCGTGACGAAGTAGTACGGAGACATTGTCAGCTGGGAGGGAGGGTCGTCGTCAGAGTGATTCTAATCAGCTATGAGTCAAAATTTGTCAGTAATTAAAACTAGAATTTGTTATTCTTTAATATGAATTCTAACAATTAATTATGATTATTTGTCGATGGTGTTTTTCCTTTGAGTTTTGTGTGAATGACAACCGTTTTTAATGGAATCCCTTGGAAGGCCGACGCCGGATGAGACCAAACAAATCTGCCGCAAGTTGCACAAAGGAAGGCATCAAAGGGTGTGCTGGGCTTTGATGTTAGTGGACGCTGTCATGCAGCTAGTTCAAGAGATTGCATAAGCTCGTCCCACTTGCCGCTTTCAAAACACATTCATTGGCCACTAATTATGCACGCAAGTCTCGTGTGCCCGGCTTTTTGAGGCTGACAGCCAATCATAGCCCTTATCAGTCTCTGCCTCAGGCATCTTGGGCTGCACCCGTGGCCTTTAGGTTGCTGGGGGCCAAGCGCACCCTGAGATATGGGTATGGCTCTTGCCCCCCCAGAACCTGCTGAATTCTGTTTCTCGTCACGCCCGACTCCAAAATACGCACGATCTTCGCCCAAAAACCAAAAAAACAACACCAAAAAACCCCCAGAAGAGCCCTATAAGCATATTTTACTTGCTTCCTTTCAGTGTCATTACTTCTTGACCGCTGAAAATCTTTTGGAGAATTTGTCGCGATGGCTATGATATAGATTTTGCAGCTCCCACGAGCTTTTTACGCGTTACACCCTGGGCACTCTTACTGGACACTCTCTTCTACATCTCGAACCTCGAATTACCACCATAATCCATTCATTTCTTCCGACCGTGACCTCGACATGGACGATCCAGACGTAGCCTGGCCTGCCTGGAAATTCGGCATGAAGAGGGATGACCTCTTTACCAACCTCCACGACCAATACAACACCTTTACCTTCAACCTCCAAGACCCCGAAGCCTTTCATCACGACGTTTACGAAATTTCCCACGATGCCGACACTGTCGACGAGTTCCACCGCCTGATGGCGGAGCGAAAGCAGCAACGGCTTTGCGAGTTACACCAGTCTCTCGAATCTCTTGCCGTTGAGATTATCGCCAACCCCAAGTTGATGGACTCGGAGCATTGGCAGCATGCTCTTCAACTTTTCCGCACCAAATCTTTTGACTCTATCGTCCGTTATTTTGCAAGCTACCTCCCCGATAACTACATTGATCGCCATGATCGCGATCGTGACCACGACACTATTTCTATTGCTTCATCCTCCTTTTCTGAGACCAACAGCGTCAAGACCGACAGCACTACGGCCAGCAGCGTCGATGGTGTTTCGAGTTTCTTTGACGATGAGCCTGTCATGAAGAAGACCCCCTTGTCGATCCACACAGACATGCGGTCATCTTCTATCGTGCAGGCGCCTCCCTCGCCGCCCCACTCCGAGGTTGCACACTCAGATGAGTCTTCGGCTTCGTCTCCAGTCAGTATGGAGTCGCACCGATACCCCTCTAACCCCCCTTCACGCTCCATGTCGTTTTCAGGGTCAGAGTCAGGGCCTTTTCTTCCTGACTTGTCCCGATCACTCGTTCACGACGACGATGAGACCTCACAGTCTGATGATAATGACGAAGCCGTCATTTCGGATTCGGACTGTGCAGAGAGCCAGTCGTCATTGGACACCATGGATGAAGGGGAGCAACCTCACGAGTATGAGGAAGATCTAGAAGAGGAGGACGAATTTCCTACTGCTCAATTTCCTGAAGATGCTAGCGACGCTTTCGATTTCTGTAACGATACCCCGGAGTCCGATGACACACCAACTCCTCGACAGGAGACTATCGCGTCCTGCTATATTGAGTACAAGTCCATTGCGGCGTGGAGAATCCCGTCTCCTCGTCGTTCAACTTCCCCTTCGCCAAAAAGCCACACCTACCGCCGAGAAGGCTCGGTCCTCAAGGACATACGCCGGAGCCCTGAAGAATCATTGAGTAAGATTCAGAAACCTATGCACGACAATCAAAGGAAACGGCCGGTAATCAGGAGAAGGCTGGATTAGCGTTTGGGGAGGCAGGGTGCTTTGTATATACTTGAAGCAAGCGATAGATGCCTGTATCTTATGACTTTTAACTGTTTTTTTCTAATCATTTCTTGCTACTTCCATTCTTGCTTAACATGGTCACTCTCTTGTATATGACCTTGATAAAGAGGCTCTAGTGGTCATTTTCAGGTGAGATTGCCCTGTTTTTAGCACACTGACTGAGTACGATGCCGCGCCTGATGTACCTGCAGCATTTGCCGTGACCGTCGTGTGTATCACGGCACGTGGGTCATGTGGCGTTGGTGTTGACATGCGACGGCGCAACATCACGAGGTACATACCACGACTCCCCTGAGAGCAATACAGTACTGAGAAGTCCACCACGTGGATTAATGACGTAGACCAGGACCTATTTTCGATCCATTCTTGACGATTGTTGACGGTATCGAAGCGTACCTTGCATGATGTTCCTGGTGCCAGCGGCTGTCAGGGACGCCACACGAAGTTTGCTACGACGACATGGTAAGTTTGTGTATGTTATTGCACGATCTTGATTATACAAGGATGAAGCCGCTCTTACATAGGAGTTTCCATGAATGAATGTAAGTTCAAACAGGGAGTATCGCATTTCTTTTCAGTATATAATTCAAGGTATCTAATACTTAATGAAATAATGAGAACGCAAGAAATGTTAACACGATATCATTGCCTTGCCCTTATAATTATCATCGCGAGTGACCCGATATGAACGGTTTATGTGGCCTAAAATATCACTGTAGTATCGTATTTGAGTTATCTCGGGAGTAATAAAGGGCTCTTCAAGAGCTTATGAAAATTGCTCGAATGCAATAATGTTTGTCTTGGCTATGGGGATTGCGTAGTGAGGCATCTCACTGAAGTGTAAGAACTGAGCACCACTGACCCTCACTTTCATTTTTCAGTATCTTCTGAGGATATTGATCAGCCTCTTAAATTCGCTATATTACTTCATTCCTCACTTCTTAGAGTACAATGTAATAATAAAAGCAGGCACCCGATCGGGGTTGACAATATTATTTATTGAATGCTGTAGTTCATGCTATCCATCCTTGTGGCTCTTCTCACCCCCGCACTTATGACTGAACCTCATCTTAACAACAGCTACAGTCATGGCGCCTAAAAAGACAGCTCCTTATGGGGACTGGGAGTCACCCATTTCTGTAGACTCTATAGTATCCAAGACAAGATCACTCTCTGCGCCACGAGCTAATGTTTGTCCTCTTGTTCTTGGTTGGAGAAATTACTAACAGGCGTAGCTCAAATCGGGAAGGGCCTTCTATACTGAAAGTCGCGAGGACGGGAGCACAACGATCGTCGAGATCCTCAAAGATGGCATAAGAGAAGTCCTTCCGGCCGATTACAGTGCCAAGAACACGGTTTATGAGTATGGCGGCTCGCCCTATGCCATTCTGCCGGATGATCGTATCATCTTTTCCAACAGAGACAACACTGTTCACATTGTTAACCCTGACAGCAAGGAAGTTTCAAAGTTGACTGGAGATCCCAAGCTGAGATACTGTAACTTTGAGGCAAACCTGAAGAGTTCTTGGGTGCTAGCCAACCAAGAGGATCACGAGCACGATACCCCAGACGGCGTCCGCAATTACATCGTAGCGATCAACACTGAAACAGCAGAGGTGAAGCGGATACTTGATACAGCTGATTTCTACTACGAGCCTTCGTTTAGTCTCGCTGGCTCGAAGCTTGCGTGGCTGGAGTGGAACCATCCCGAACTGCCTTTTGACGCAGCCAGACTTTATACTGCGACATGGCACGAGGAAGGCTCTATATCCGATATTCGTCTCATCGCAGGTAAGGATCGCGAGGGTGTCGCAGAGCCTAGATGGGGTCCAGATGGATCTCTATTCTTTGGCAAAGAGGTTGGCGGATACCGTCGCCTGTTTCGAATTCTTCCAGGTAGCGATGAGCAGCTTGAAGTGAATGTGAAGGGTCTAGATAATGCAGAGTTTGGTGGACTGCGATGGTTCCAAGGATGGTAAGATACTTTGCCTTTGAATCTTGAGAACGCAGCTAAATGGCTCCAGTCACACCTACGCACCTTTGTCTGAACAACACCTTGCTGCCGCCCCTGTTATTCTTGGACAATCTAGAGTGATTCTCATTGATTTGGAGTCCAACTCTTGGAAAGACATTGGCGACACTGAACGTCTATCGGAAGTCACTCTGGACGCAGTAGCTCGTCTGGACGAAACTTCAGTTCTTGTTATTGGAGCTGGCGACACTACTGGCAAGGCTTTGTATCGAATCGATGTTGAAGGTACAAGTCAAATCAAGGAACTACGAAGTTCCACAGACGACGACTTCCCCCAATCGTTTTGTTCCAAGCCCATATTGAAATCTATTCGGTCAAAAGGACAGCCCGAGCGGGAATTGTATGGTTTTCTCTGGCTACCGCATAACCCTGACTTCCAGGCACCAGAAGGGCATCTTCCTCCTCTCATCATGATCAGTCACGGCGGCCCAACATCTTACACTGGTCCAGGCCTCAAACCAAGAATCCAATACTTTACCTCAAGAGGCTATGCCGTTCTAGCCTTCAACTACAAAGGCTCATGCGCTCACGGACAGGCATACCGCAATGCTCTCTGGGGAAATTGGGGACTGGTCGATTCAGACGATGCTGCCGAATTTGCAGACAATCTGACAGAAACTGGCCAGATAAGGGCTGGGGGAGTTGGAATAACTGGTGTCAGCGCAGGAGGCTACAACACCCTCCGAAGCCTGACTCGTCATGCGAAGACGTTTGCTGGTGGCGTTTGTCTCTCTGGCGTAAGCGACATCAAGCGTCTGGACGACTCTACGCACAAACTGGAGTCCGACTATACAGACCATTTGGTCCTGGCACCAGGTGTAGATAAGAGCGAGAAAGACAAGATCTGCCACGAGAGAAGTCCTTTATTTGAAGCTCACAAGATCACGGCTCCATTACTGCTTTTACATGGCGGTGCTGACAAGATCACGCCGCTGGACCAGGCGCAGGAGATGGCCAGTGCTATTGAGAAGGCAGGTGGTCAAGTTGAGCTTATAGTCGTGCCTGAAGAAGGCCATGGTTTTGGTCAGCCCAGGAATGTGAGACTTTGGTTGGAGGAGGAAGAAAAGTGGTGGAGAAAGACGTTGCTATAAGAGAATGGCGGAGGCCCGGTATGCTGTTGAGATACAGATGGGCTTCGGGATTGTGCGTTAACGTCTTTCCGAGTGTTGAAAGCTACTGCAGGTTCATGATTAGTGGCCTCTTTCGCCCAGCCCAAAGAGTTGTAGTCTGCCCTGAATCTTATTTTGACATGTTCCGTGTCTTGTCGATGATGATTCATCGAGCTGGCGTCTGACACTATAGAGTAGAAAGACGATAGCCAACCCCAAAGGTTCGAGAAAACAATAACACCAAATTCAAAGCAGAATCTCGCAGCAGAGAATTTACAAGATGAGTTTTTACAATGAGGACGCTGCCCAAGCGAAGCACTCACCACAAATCGTAGTCGTCGGTGCCAGCATTAGTGGTCTTCAAGCCGCCTACGATCTTCAACGAGCAGGCATCTCCTGCATTGTACTTGAAGCTCGCAATAGAATCGGTGGTAACCTTTATCGTGGAGCTCGAGTTGCACAATTTCCAGAGGCCTGGGTCAACCCTGACGAACACCCACGGACATGGAATCTGGCGCACGATCTTGGGCTTGAAATGACACAGGAAATGAGAGGCAAGAGTATAATGAGTGGCTTTGGAGCCTACGAACATGATGATATCCCGTTTGTGAGTTGATTTATGAATAAACTTGAGTTAGTTCTGATTTGGTTTTTTAGACTGATGAAGCCGACCGTTGCTCTTGCGCTCATGTTCTTGAAAGCATGGAAACTCTCTCTCAGAGAGTTAATCACACCACACACACTCAATTGGTGCTGGAGTCATTGGGTGGTGTCTTTATGACTTTTTGAGATTTGGTTATAGCACATGGCGCTACTCCCGCTATTCAGAAGCTGGCCGATACATGGTCGACTACACTCCTTGGCCTCGCAGCTCGCCACGTCCCAGCCCTCGACTTTTTACTCACATGTAAAGCGGCTGGAGGTTTTCTCAACGCCATAGGTCAATTTCCCAAGAGAACTACTCATTTGCGAATCCGAAATCCACAACGTCTAAAAGAAGCTCTTGTGCAACGTCTGGATCATGGTTCGATCCTACTTTCACAGAGTGTGGTTCATATCGATCAAAGGTCCAGCTCCAAGTGTGTCTTGACAACAACTACCGGAGATACCTTTGAATGTCTTAAAGTCATCATGGCTGTTCCTCCATCTTCATATATGCATCTGGACTTTAGACCTGTACTTGGAGACTCCAAGCAGTGGATGCAGGAGTACGAACCGTCAGACTTCTGCATCACAACAGTGTTGGTTTACGACCAGCCTTGGTGGAGGACAAAAGGCCTCAGTGGATATTCTCAGAGTACGAAAGGCCCAATCTGGGAGACTTACGATACTTCGAATGACGATGACGGAGTGTACGCTCTTACATGTACCGTTGCAGGCGAGTCAGGTCGCGAGCTGTGGAACAAAGACATAATTGAAAGGCGGGATACAATTTTGACACATTTGAGAGATGTATTTTCCATGTATACGGCGATTCCCGACCCCATTCTGAGAATCGAGCCAAAGGATACAGTTTGGACCCGACAGGCTTCCTATACTGCAGGAACTGAAGAGTCTGTCAGAGGAGATGGTAGGAAGGTGAAAGGCAGAGTTCACTTTGCGGTTCCTGGAATGAGAGGTGTGCAGAGACGTCATCTGGAGGAGGCTTTAATCTCGGGTAGTAGAGCTGCAAATGAGGTTTTAACTGCCGTGATGTCTACAGAACAGCTTATACTTGCCAAATTATGAGCGATGGGGGCCGTGGAGCTTATTTTAACGTCAACAGGCAAAGATTATAGTACTCAGGAATAGACACCTGCTGGTCTTGTGGTGCATATCGAATATACACACTTGTATATATTAACGGTCTAGTATGAAATCACTATTGATGCCCTAGTGCAGTTCTGCTTCAGTTAAGTCCAGACTTAAGCTCTCCTTTGGACTTCCAAACCTCATACTCGAAATCAGGTTGGAACTCTGTATACAACGCTTCCTGTTCACTAAATCAGCCAAACTACTCACTCATCCAGACGTAATAACTTACCGGGTCAGCGTTATATCGATAAGTATACTCGGCCGCCTCATCACCAATAGTGTTCCTAGGCAATCCAGTACTCTCAACCAAAAGCTGAATCTCACACGTCCTCTCCATAAGCGAGAACAAATACGCTGCTTCATCAACGGTTCCTCCAGCCGTTAACAAGCCATGGTTCTGAAGAATCACCGATCGGTTTTTGGGACCTAGGGCTTGAGCTATACGAGCACCTTCATCATCTTCAAAGACAACGCCTCCAAAGTCGGAGTATACGCTGTGGTCCTTGTAAAAGATGCATGCGTCTTGGCTGATCATGTCGAGAGGTTTTCCAAACGTCGACCATGCCTTGCCATATTTGGAGTGTGCGTGGCATGCGGCGTCGATATCGGGCCTAGCTTTATGAATAGCTGAGTGGATTGTGAAACCAGCTGCGTTGACAGCTACACGATTACCGCCGATGACTTGACCATCTTCGTTGATATGAACCATATCACTCGCTTTAAGCATACCAAAGTGTACACCCATTCTATGACACATTAGCAAAAGCAATCGAGGTAAGAATAAGAGTTGTGCTTACGGGTTAATCCAAAATGTATCACGATCAACGGGATCTCTTACACTGATATGTCCCGCCGCTCCTTCAGTGAAACCCAAGCGGGCAAACACACGAAAGGCGCCCGCCATGTGCTCAAGCTGCCATTGGCGCTTCTTATACGGATCCTCAATCTTGGGAATACCGGGGTAGGGAATACCTCCTGTTGCAACCGCAGCAAAGTTCTCGTTCACCGGTTCCGCAGGTGCTTCGGCGCTGGTAGCAAAAGATGCCGATCGGAGACTAAGAGGCTTGACCTTGGGGACAATCTTTGTGTTTAGTCGCGCCGAGGGATTGATAAAGCGTGATTTGGCGGTAGAAGTGCTAATTGAGTGAGAGGCCTGTTTCGAGATGAATCGCCGAAGAGCTGCAGCTCTGAAAGGTGTTGATGGGAGTATCATTATGTCGCTTTAAAACTTGGCTGGATGTATATAAAGTATAAGCTTAAATCATGCGTAATGCAACCTCTGTAAGATGTACTATTGGATTGTATACCGGGACAACTCTGCCTTCATATATGAGCCGGTATACAGATGCCGGGACGGAGACTGATAGAGCAACCCCAAATAGGATTTAGACCGGCCCGGTCCTTGAGATCGGCAAACCAACAAGAGCTTTCCCCGCGGGGAGATAAGGCCAGGCTAGTCTTGGCACATTTGTAGTCTAACTACACACTTGGAACAGAATGTTCAATTCTTTTCTGAGAAAAGTTGAGTGGAGCGAGGGTAGATACCCGAAAAGGGTTGAAGACATCGTTCTCTATAAGCAGCCGGACTACATTGACTGGATTGGGTGTAAGCCGGGAATATACGACTTAGCTGGGCTTTCGGTCTAAGGTTGCTCAATGAGAGTCGAGAAGTGTTGATTAGTGATTCAAGCATCATGTCGCGTATCACGAATGAATGGAGCCATTCTGTCATAGGAAAAATTAGATACAAAGCAGAATATAAGATCCATCTATGACTAGTATAACAGTTTTTTCGCTCTATATATCATGTATCTAATCGGTATACTTTGCTCCATCTGTACCATTCGGCTTGGAACGTTCGATGCGACCAAGGTTCTGTCCATCCATCCAGCCATTTGGCCTTCTGCTCAACTTCCACCTAACTGCCATGCAGAGTGCACCGAATGTCTTGATACCAAAAGCCACCCATAGCAGGATCTCTGAGGCTAGTCGCCTCCTGCCATGCATGCTGATGCCATCGGGCAATCGCTCCTCAAAGTATCCCAAGTAACGAACAAAGAATACTGAATTGAGGCAGGTGTGTCCAGCAGCGATGCCGAAGTAAGCGGCTGAAAGGGCCCAGTAAGCAAGGCGCACCTTGTCCCAGACATAATCATCGAATTGCTCGATCTCTTCTTTGCTACCTTTGGGAAGGGGGCACCATCGCTTGCCAATAATGCACCGGCACTTCATCCAGTGAGGCCTGTTAGGGATAATCCACTCACGGAAGATGTCCATGGTGCCCAGCAAAAGGGCCGCGACTATGTTGATCCAGACGTTCCAGCTAGGAATAGGGAGTCCCCCGCTAGCTAAAAAGCTTCGCCAGGCCTCAAAGAAGATATTACCGCATGGGTCTTCATAAGGGCCGGGCTTCGGGCAGTTCCAAGTATCTTCAGGAAGCCGAAGTTCTGAGGCAATCTGGTGAAGATCGTTCACGATAGTAGAATGATATCGTAGGCCGGAAGAAGTAATTCCAGCCTTGGGGAACCCTTTGGGGGCTGAAGGATGTTCCCATCCAAAAGAACTGGCATACCAGTTTAAGCGCACCAAGAAGCGCGAAGTGTCATTGTTTGGAATAACACCATCAAACTGAGAAATTTGTTAGTTATTGGATGACCCAGAAAGCAGATATCAAGACTCAAATAGTTGAACTATGAGAAAAATGAAAAAGAAGTGATAGTTGATGAAACATACCGATACCAGAGCTAATGGCTTCCAGAGGAGATGATCAGGATCGCCACGGATGATGGTGGTGCCAGCGATAAAGACAATAAAGACGAGTATGACTGATATAACGCTTCCGATTACAGCCAGGATGAGTAGAGCATCAGCGACACCCTTCCTCGTAGGCTTGGTAATGTATTTGAGCATCATGGCTGATGGCTCAGCTTCAAAGCAGATTCTGATGGATGCCCGCTGACAATGACGTTATGTGCGTAGGTTGAGATAAGATCAATTCGACTGGATATTTCAATCGTGGGTGTTACTGGTTTAGGAATTGATAAGAATTTAGTGAATGTTTGGAAAGAAGAACAGAGACACCACGAGAATTTGAAGCTGATGATTCGTGCCCCCTATTCACTTTAGTTGTGTATGTAGGTAAGGTATGTATTGGATGAGATGGAGTCAGCCTCGTCTTCTCTTCACGATATTACTAGGCAGAACCATAAACAACCCGACCCGACGCGAAGGGGGGAACTTCCTTCAGGCGAGAGGAGAGGCCGAACTAGGTCTAGCGGTAGCCTGCTGTTATGGCCCGGGCAGAGGGCATCGGGCATTTCAGGGGGGGTTGCTTCAGTGCATCAGCAGCACGTGAGACTCCGAAGTTGGATGCTAACCTCCATAAGTCAGTGGAGGCTATTATTGATCGCTAAAGACCCGCAGCAATCCCAATAACAGCATATACTAGCCTAATCATTACAGCACCTGAGTATATAATTATGACTCTCAAATTTCATCTCTCGTGTAATGGACTAATAATAGAGACAGGAACAATCTCGCGAAACCTACGGGAAGCTATTTATTTCTTATTCCGGACCATATTAACACCCCGAAGCGACCGTAGCCGCGTACCGGGAGCGTGGTCGAGACCCTTGCCGGATCTTCAAAAGACTCCATTTCCAATTTCCATGACTCTAATATCGATTCACATCACATGTTTAATAATGACCCTTGACTTCTCTGAGGCCTCCATCCTTCTCTTCCTGAGCATGTTCTCTCTTATCAATCAACTGATGGAATAAAACTCCAACCAACACCAACCTTTCAAGTGAGAGACGTCTGAAGATACATCAAGTCGTCCAAACCCCTGTTTCTCCAACATGAACTGTCATATTTGCTTCTTTCATCGGGTATTTATGTTGAACAATCGACACTCATTGGCCGTCTTTGATGCAAATCTTACCAATGACCAAATAGGATTGCTTGACACAAACCTTCCTGGGACGAGACCAAACATCAACTAAAGCCCGTCATATTAAATTCGACTACAAAGGATTGCTGTGCCGCTCATGAAACGCGGTAACATGCCAAGGCGGCAAAACGGATCATTGAGCTTACCCAAAAACGATCAAAGACACAAGTTTTCCGCTTCAAGTCTACTCCGGTCTCCATGTGGTTCCAATATGCTGAGCTAGTAGCTTAACGATTTATATCATGATAAACAGCTTCGAAACAGTTGGTATCTCCCAGTCCGGGGAGAGCAGAAGATGCATCCAGTTCATTGCTGATTTTGGTCCAATGTGGTGAGGAACAAAGACAGTTCTTGTCTTGATATTCACGCTTTCATCAAGACCGATGCTCTCTGGATATTAATCTCAAACCCGTACAAGTCCACCGATACTGAGGTGGAACGGTGAGCAGACTTTATAAACCCCCTGTTACTACTCAGGCGTGTAACACGGTGGCTCTTTAAACCCAATAACAGACATAGAACTCGGCACTTAATTTTTGAGCGGGTTTGGGTTTTTATCAATAGTAATATGTCAAAGAATCATGGGCCATGAGAAGTTATGGCTAGGTGTCATCATCCACTGGACGTTCATATGTTCTGTCGATCCTATTGAGGCCTATCTACCAACACGACGTCAGGAGCACTCATATTACTCAGCTATCATTCACAGAATGAATAGTTATCATCCCTTTTACATGTGTAGTTGGTTCCTTCAGTAAAAAAGAGATGCATTCTTAGCATAAATCCCAAGAGGCAGCATTCATCCGCCGTATTGTTGGCTATCCATTGTCATGTTGTATTCATCTCTCACCCTTACAACCTGTAGTTATTCTTCATGCTTTCTGGATTCTGGTATGCAGTTACCAATACAACAAACACGAGATTTTCATTCTTCAACAATTTGCCTATTCTAATAAACGCGCATCATATTCCCAAACATTTCTTTTTTGGCCTTTATGAACAACAGTGAGTATGTATGACGCTGTCTGAGATGTAGTGTATATTTTGAGACGTCACGATCTTACATGACCATGGATCCAAGCAATCATCGCTCTCATGAGCCAAAGCATCCAAATCGGAAAGCAGATACTGCAATAAAGTCTTTTCGACAATACCCTGGTAGTAGAAAAAGAACGATTCGTCTCATTAGTAATTAAGCCGAGTTCAGGACTGATTTTTACAATCATCTCGGCGGTTTTCTTGGTCCCTAGCGTACTTGAGCGGGTGGGTATACGATGCCGAGTCGCTTACTCGGCTGGCGTCATAAGGGTCTTTAGCATCAAAGCTTTCTTTGAACTTCACGTCTTCTCAACAGCTTCCATCAATCAAGGCCAGTTCACTGGGAAACACCCTCACTCTTTCTTCTCAAGCTTCAATTGAGTCGCATAGATCTTACTTTCTAAATATATCAGTTTGCGCCATGGTACAGACAGCAGGGTTCGGCGCTGCCGGCAATAACGTGAGAGACGAGGAAACACCATTGCTGGGACGGTCACCTATCAATCCTCTGAACAAAAAGACTTGGACGCATCGCTTGCAACATGATATATCTTGCTCTTGGGCAGACGCGGTGCTGCTCGCCTGCTATGTCGTGACTGGACTCCTTGATAGCTCCTCCATTCAGGTCTGGGGAACGTTCGTCTCTATGCAGACTGGTTAGTAGTAATCTTATCCATTAAGAGGAAGGCATGCTAATAAGCATAAGGAAACACCGTCTATGTCGGTCTTGGTCTCGCAAGTCTCATGAAATCGACGCCCGGTCCTCGTCTGTACAAATCTGCGTTGTCCATCGCGTCATTTTGCCTCGGATCTTTCCTATTCGCCCGCTTCCATCGTCTCTTCTCACCTAGACGTCGTTGGGTACTCTGTGCTTCCTTCACCCTTCAAGCCCTTCTTACTAGCGCAGCGGCACTCATAGTCACATTTCGCCCACCAAGCCAAAACTCGGATAGCCTCGCATGGAATGTACTGCTGCCAATAGTACTCATGGCCTTTCAGAGCTGCGGGCAGGCGGTTGCAAGTCGGGCCCTCAAGCAGAGCGCACTCATCAGTCTTGTCCTCACGAGTGTATACTGTGACTTGTTCTCGGACAGAGACCTTTTCACGCTCGACAACGTTTCAAGAAATCAACGTGCAGCAGCACCTTTGCTGCTCCTCTTTGGTGTGTTTGTAGGTGGGCTGTTCGCGCAGAGCTCTGTTGGCATTACGGGAGCCTTGTGGATCGCTGCTGGTTTGAAGCTGTGTATGGTCATTGCATGGTTCGTCTGGCCATCAGAGGAAGAGGCGGATAAAGACTAGATCGGATGTACGGGATTAACACATTTTATCAATTTGTTTTCTCTATTAACGTCATTATGCAGTGGTCAAGTGACATGTAGTTGAATTGGCTGATGCCACGGTGACAGGTGCGCTGATCATGTCGATATCAGGAATCTTGCTCGGGGTTTATTGAACTTTTGCCGACATGATGCATCGCATGGATGGATGGATGGATGGATGGATGACAGTCAGATACTGCAGTCAAGTATAGCTGAAATCAAATTAATTGATCAGCTGAACACTACCCAGACCCGACGTCGGACATGCAGTTGGAAGGCAGGAAGGTTCGCAATGATTAATTGAACATGGAGGACGTGCCATGGGGGTGGGTTGCACTAATGCACCAGGAAAGACTCAATTCGTGACCTGGTTTCTCTTCGGGATGCCTATCTAGGACACTATGAGCTTCTCACTGGACGACACAATTTATTGTGATTTGTAAATAGGCAAATGATCTTCATCCCACAAGTTCCGGCACCGGAGCCCCCACTCCGGGAGTCCGGAGCCGAAGAATGTGCGATTTCAAGATTCTAACGTTAACACAGAGTTGTACAACAAACGAAAAGGGCCGTGGAGCGACAACAGAAAAGTCAAAGGCAATTCATAAAGAGACTAGCGAAATAGCAAAAGGTCATTAAAAACACGTTTTTATTAGAGGCAATCGGGCCATTACGGATAGAATCGCTCACGCATTGGGCATCTCTATTGATTATTCCCTGTCTTATGCCCCCGCTTCGTTTGGCCTTTTGTGTCACAGTTTACTGTAGGATTGCCGAAGCGGAGTTTCCACTTGTGATGAGATTTTTTCTTCTTTTCTTCTTTAGTAGTAGACTCTAACTTCAAGTCTAATTCGCCCTGCAAATGAGAGTCCATCACGGTTCAAACTTTTACCTTGTTGGGTCGCGTGCGTGGCTCAGATATACGAGTGAAGATCCTGGGTGGGGGGGTTAAAGACAAAGACGGGAGAGAATGAAGCGGGAGACAATTGTTTGAACCATTTTTTGAGAGGCCCCCCGCGAAGAGCGCGGGTAGAGTTGCTTGCATCACAAACACAGTTACATTTACATCAAGAGGGCCAGCGAGCTTGTGTGACGATTGTTGAGACGAGAGAGACTAAACGAATGTCGTATTGCTTGCTGACTGAGAAGACAAGAGTGAGTTGTCAAACCGGGTAATGCCCAGCTTACAGTATTAGTATTGTACAGCACATTGAACGGTTTTAACGGTCAACGGGAATTAAGCTGCTGCAAGATAAGTTAACGACTCCAAAGAAAGTGACAAAACCTAGAGTCAAGAGACCCTGAGGACAGCGCCACTGCGAGTCATTCATATGAAGCAATGCCGAAGAAACTTAGCCAAGTGGTGATCTGATCGGCAGTGGATCCTGACAAGGCAATGCGATGCGAGACGACAAAGACCTACCAAATGGAAAAAAGAAGCTTGTAAAAAGGCCGATGACTCCCCCCGCATTTCTGTTCCAACATGTTGGATGTCTTGTCTTGTCTTGCTTGCCCGTGCTTGTACCTGGTTACTTGAAAGGTTGTCCTTGCCTCGTCTTCATTCGATGTCGTGGAGCCCAAAAGAGTCAAGAGCAAAACGCCCAGAAAAATAAACTCACCCACTGACACCCTCTTTATCAACCTTCTATACCCACCCACTTCCGTTGCTCCTGCTCCGCTTCAACTTCCTCTCCAGGCCCGACCTGACTCTCTCCTTCCTGGTCTCTGGTATCTGGGGTCTGAGATCTATACATATAACATTGGGTATAACCCACTCTTGGCGTTCGTTTCTCATCTTACACCTATCCCGGGTTTTCTCTTTAATTTCGTATCTTATCTCTTATCGTCCGAAAAAGACCCATCAGTATAGGATTGGTACTGTATTACAAGACAAAAACGTCTGGTCATCTTTTTGCCCCCCCTCCTGCCGATCTCCAATACGGTACTCGTATCATTCTGCCATCAACAGAACCGGGAACACCGCCATTTTCATCGCGGCTTGCGCTGCTAAACAACAGGCCGGATGGCGACCATGGAGAAGGATCCCATCCCGGTGCCGTTTCCTCCTCCGGCCGCCGTTGACGATGTCGATTCAACTCTTGGAAAAGAAGATGTACATACCCACTTCTCCCTATGCTTTGCGCTACATGCGCGCAAAGCAGCAAACACCGGATAGGTCTCTTGTGTCTAACAATATCTCTTTCAGGGCATCGCCGTTCACTATGGCGAGTCCATGAGCCCGCTCGAAAAGGGTCTCCTATGGAAACAAGACATGCGCATTATCCCGTTATCGGCCGCCATCTACTTCCTCTCCTTCCTCGACCGAACGAACATCGGCAATGCCATGATTCTCAACTCGTCGACCAACAACGACATGCAGCACGAGACCAAGATGACCGACCACCAATTCGTCATCTCCCTCATGGTCTTCCTCGTCTCATACGCCGTCTTCGAAGTTCCAAGCAACATGCTCCTTAAAAAGCTGCGACCTAGCCGATGGCTCGCCTTTCTAATGTTTTGCTGGGGTGCCATGACGATTCTCACGGCTGCGACGAACAGTTTCGGTAGCGTTACGGCTGTGCGCTTTTTACTGGGTGTTTTCGAGGCTGGATTGTTTCCTGGACTGGTGTTTTACTTGACTTTCTGGTATAAGCATGACGAGCGTAGTGTTCGGTAAGTCTTGACATCGTTGGCTTTTACCGGCCTTTTGTTGTAATGTTGCGGAACGGTTCGGATGCTTACACTGATGCAGCGTCGCTTTCATCCTTGCATCTGCGACTCTTGCTGGTGCAGTAAGTTAGGGCCCCATTGTTCAGTTGACATGTCACTTACAGCAATTTAGTTTGGCGGCGCCATTGCCTATGGAATTGGTCACATGAACGGGGTTTCTGGCCTTTCTGGCTGGCGCTGGCTCTTCATCATTGAAGGCATCCCGTCCTGTCTTGCAGCCTTTTTGGTCCTCTTCTTCTTGCCCGATTACCCGGAACGGGCAAAGTGGTTGTCCGAGGCTGAAAAAGACATGGCTATTCACCGGTTGTACTATGAGGGTTCTAAGGAATCACACCCGACTATGAATTGGGCTGAGGCCAAGGAAACACTAATGGACTGGCGATTATACGCTCACTACGCTATTTACTTTGCATCCGGCCCTGCGTTTGCCAGTTTGAGCTTGTTTGCCCCTTCTATTACTGTTGGGCTGGGGTATTTCGATTTGAAAGCGCAACTAATGACTGTTCCTCCATGGGCCATTGCATATGGTAAGTCCTCTATCGTTATGGTTGGAAATTTGCAGGGTCCTAACTTTACACCCCAGTATGTCAAGTGTTGGTTGCTTGGTCGGCGGATCGCTTCAACGCCCGTGGCGTTCATACAGCCATGGCTGCAGCTGTAGGCGCCGTTGGTTTCATTGTATCGGCTGCCCTTCCGGCTGATGCATACACAGCCCGGTATGGAGGCCTCATCATGGCAACTGCTGGCTCCTTCGCGTGTATGCCACCTATGCTTGGATGGCTCAGTTCCAATGTGTTCACAACGGCCTCCACGGGTCTTGCTATTGCCCTTAATGTTAGTCTTGGTGGCGGAATTGGGCAGATCCCTGGTGTTTGGATTTATCAGACATCAGAACGACAAGGAGGCTTTACAACAGGCCACTGGGTCAATGCTGCTCTGCTCGTCTTTGTAGCTGTGGTGGCCATAGGCTTGAGACTGTTCTACGGTTGGAAGAACCGGCAGTTGAGGGAATACGCCGAGACACATGGGGTGCCTTATCGTTGTTACAAGTTGTAGGAAGCGAGTATTTGCATGTTTTGTTTGTTGCGATGTTTCTTTGATGAATTCAATATTCATATATATTAGCGCTACAGGGTTGTGCTAAGCTAATAAAGCACATAGAGGAAATCTCAGCACCTTGGGAGCTGTGTTTCAAACATACATACGGATGTGCATACGACAATGTCGCGTGTCAAACTCAAGTGAATCATTCCCTAGGACTGAAAAATGATGGCTCAGAAACTCGGTATCCAGTCCAGCGGTACCATGAAGATTCCCGAGTCCGGGTTGTAATAGTTCAAACTCGCTCGCTTGCAACTGCCGAGATCTGAGCTGCAGGATTTAACTGAAATTGCCAGAAATAGTATCCAGCCAACAAGCATAATTCAAGGTTACTGTAACAATTTACTCAAACCCCTGGTATATCTAGCTTAGGCACCGTGTGAGTTAGAGAAGTGGACGAGCTGAAGTTGCTAGCCTAGCCATCCATTGTCATAATATGAAGATGGAACCGGAGGGTTAGGCATCTTTGAAAGGAAAAATCTCCATACAATTGCTTCGCGGCTCTTATCAACGATTAGGACCTTATCCACCTAGATATACTGCCGGACGCGTCATTAGTATGTAAAGTGCTGAGACTGGCAACACCATGGAAATCGGTCGATAGGTGGTCTAGACCTTGCAAAGAGCTCCTCACTGCCAAGATGGGCTGTGCTGAAATGGAGAACTCGGACCATTCAAACCAAGGCCGGATGAAAAAAGGACAAGACTGTCCATGGCACTGTCTCATCAAATCAACAGAGGCCTCTTTTTTGCTTTTAAATACGGAGCACATGTTCCCGTATTGACATGTGAGCAATATGACCTGGGTGTATTTAACCCAATCAACGAGGCGTATTATTAACCTTGGCTTTCCGTTGCATGCAGCCAGGGTTTGAAATAAAGATCCAGACCAGGCCAGCATGCAACAGTGGGCATAAAAGCCAAGTAGTGTTATTCATTGTCAAGTTATCCCGAGTCCGAAGCTCAGGTTCTTATTGAGTAAGCAATGTCCAGCTGGTCTCAAAAAAGCCGGTTTTGGATTTGGCTGCATTTGTCTTTTTGAGGGACAAAAAAAGACAGGTAAGAATAGCAAATTAGATCAGTTCTGGGGGTTAGACAGTAATCAGGTGCAGCATCGTCATGATCAGCATTCAGGGGTCAACAATTTCCGTTCTTGTCAACAGATGAAGTAAACACAAATTAGAGAAAGAGCAGTAAGACAGTACAGAGGGTATTTTATTGTAACACAAGTGGCCATTTATGACTCGCTGATGAGCGGATCTGCTGGAATAGAGTAATACGACGGATATGAGAGGAAAAAAGTGATGTTACCTCGAGAGTGGCCTTGATGTGGAGGTTGAAGTTATCAATCGATCAAAACTCCATAAATAAAGAGGCTCAAAAGTTCAAAGTTATGGACAACAGCTCATCATGAGAAGCTCATTTCGTACTATGGTAGGGGAGAGAAGAAAAAAAGGTTGGGCTCCATTAGTGGAAAAAGTATCCCGGGCCGGGGAACCTTGGAGTAACAGGCTCATGGGCTGTACGGATAGATCCAAACTACATAGAAATTGAGGCTGCTGGTGATTTCATCCTCAGCAGCCAACCCACTGGAACAGCCGCCACCGAGAGCCAAGATATCACAGGGCTTATTAGAGGCTATAATTGGGCGGATACATCTGCCAGATATCCACTATGAGAGAAGGTGATGTCGTCACCGGCGTCATAGGGCGGAGATCTCGCCAGAAGCACCATTTACGTGCAATCGCAGTAACATCAACAATGCAAGGATTCTGTCATGTTCGGGTGATTGTTTGCATTCTACTGGAGGCTCTCCTAGCAACGATGGATTGAAAAAGAAACGACGGATGTAGTTATGAGGTATTAGTCTCTTTGATATGTGCCAAATGATTGATTCGGTAAAACGATGATGCCACACTAGACACCTAAGCACATGCATTAATTGCACCCTAGCAAAAAGCATGGCATGTGGGAATTTTAGAAAGAAAAAAAATAGAGAGACAGAGAGCAAAAGAAAAAGGTGATGCCATCATTATTATCATCATCATTGCCGCCGCACTCGTGGGTGTGACACCTTTGAAGCAGCCTGGACCCCTTCTTGCTTGTGTCATTCCTGCTAAGTACTAGAAGGACGCTGGCAGTTTTGTAGTGCTTCGTAGTACAGTGCATTACCGATGGACTTGTTGCAGTGCTGCGGCTGTTGTGACGATATCGCGGGGCGTTTTGTACTGATTGTCGTTTCGAGTGACTTCATCGTGTATGTCAATCATTTGACAACATAGAGTCGATATGACTATGGATAGACATACGGAGAGCTTGAACAAGTGCTGATCTTTAGAGAAAGACGCTCTGCTCTTTTAATGGTAATCATCTTGAGTTCTATTCCAGTTTGGTTGCATCAAAATTTAAACGTTCGTGCCTAGAACGGGCAGCTTGTCAACGTCACGGCAAGTCTCACCATTTTCGATATACCCCGCTGTCACCACTAGGTAACTACTGTATGGGCTGGATTTACCTCTCGTCCTTAGGTTAGCTTCCATTGCCATCGTCATTCACCTTTTACCAAGACTGGATCTGTTTCAGCCGGATATCCCCCAGCTTGTGCAGCATCAATAAGCATTCAGGGCAGATAATCTTACTCCACGGAGATTGATTCAGCTCTCCCAGGTCATCCAGTGACCTCATTCTCCCAGGTTCCTATTCGTGTATTTTGTCCATCTTCCGAGTTACATCCCATTCATACACTCACTCACTCACTCACTCAGGACTGCTAGTCTAGTACATTAGTACCTGCGGCATTCACTGGGTCAGAGCCTGTCAGGCAGTAAAAACCAGGGCCCTGTCTTTCCAGGTTTCCCGCTGGGAAACGCCCCCATCCCCACTCGATTCGCCTGGCGTTGGCCTAGAATCCTGCTAAAATCTGGGCTGCCAGTCAAAGTGGGCTGCCCACCTTTTCCCTTCCGTCACCTCTCAAATCTCGGTCCTCCCCCCGTCAAAAAGAACCGGGCTCTGCTTGTCACCACCAGCACCCAGTGCAAGGCAGTTTTTATCCAATTTCCTTTTCCTGTTTCTTCCCTCTCAACGACTTCTCTTCTTCCCTTTCCCCCCTCCCCATTCGTGTCACTTTTGATACAAGAAAAAAAACAAAAGTCAGACAAACTGTACCACATTCATCTCTTCTCTATCACGACCTGTACGACGCCATCAAAGCAAGAACGCCATACACAGAATCGCTCGCTAGAGTAGAGCTGCTAAACCCCGCATCGTCTTCAGTCCAGCCCTGTTCTGTCAAGACATCCATACATTCTGTTTGGTCTTTATAATAATATTGCCCGCGCTTTGCGACATACACACGCCAACAAAAGCGCACGTTTACGATCACGACTCGCACGACTTCAAGACGGAACAGCTATAGACTAGATCAGCCAGATCCGTTCTTAGCTGCATTGCCTATTAAAACCAACTACCACGCTCTCAAGACGTCTTAATCTCATCCAATCCTCACCACCAAAGTTAGCCCAAGGCTTCTCGACCTCTTCTTTTAAAGGCGAATTGTCGCGCCTTAGCGACAACTTTCACAGCCATGTCTACCATCCAGCAACTTAAGAATTTCATTCGGCACGGTATGTTTCGTGGCACACTGTTCCTTTGCCTGTATGGCTTGCTTTATAATCAGTTTCTGATATTTACTTTTTAGGCAAGCAAGCTCGTGCTGCCCCCGAAGAGGCCCCACGAAAGACAGAACAGGCGCCTGCAGTCCAGCACAAGAATGCTTCAGACCCTAGTGCCTACTCACGCTCACAAGAACCCGCCGGCCACGAATATGGCGACGACGACTACTCACGCAGCAAGAGCAAGAAGCGCATTGACGACGAGAAGCTTGCCAAGCTTATTGCCGAGGAGAATGCCAGTAAGAGTAAATTCCCTCGCTACCCTGGCCTTGAGCGCTGGGAACTCGTCGACAAGATGGGCGATGGCGCCTTCAGCAATGTCTACCGCGCTCGCGACACAACAGGTCAACAAGGCGAGGTCGCCATCAAAGTCGTACGCAAGTACGAGATGAACAGCATGCAGGTAAGCATGACCGGGCTTTCCGTATCTGGCGGCCCTTCTCCTTGTGTTTGATCATTTATGCGTTTGGCAATTTTTAATTCTTCTTTCTTTCTCTTGTGATCCCCATTTACCAACACGGGGTTGTCCCCTTTTATAGGGAAACAAACATCTACATCCAGACTTCAAGAAAGTCCCCAAGGCAGCAGAGGTGCGAGAAGCTTTTTCCTTAGTTTTTTCTTTCTTTATTCCAAGGCCTGTTGCTATCCCGCCTAGAATCAGTTTCTACTGTCTCGTCGGCGGAGATGGCCAGCCTTTTGACTTGCGGATATGCTTAACAGAATACTAACATGTCACCAGCGATCAAATATCCTCAAGGAGGTCCAAATTATGCGTCAACTTGACCACCCCAACATTATTAAGCTCGTCGAATTTTCCGAATCCCGGCAATATTACTACATCGTTCTCGAACTTGCCCCCGGTGGCGAGCTTTTCCACCAGATTGTTCGTCTGACATACTTCAGCGAGGAATTGTCCCGACACGTTATTGTTCAAGTTGCCCAGGCTCTAGAATATCTCCATGAGGAGAAGGGCGTTGTTCATCGGTATGTTGGATTCCCTGCTGCTGATTGATGTCAGAGGTGGTGATGCCCCTCCTGACGTCATTCGCCCCTGCACGGCCTTGGAAACATCACTAACATCCCTACCAGTGACATCAAGCCTGAGAACATTTTGTTCGAGCCCATTCCTATGGTGCCTTCGAAACACCCTAAGCCCAAGCAACCTGGTGACGAGGACAAGGTCGATGAGGGTGAATTCATCCCTGGCCAGGGTGCCGGTGGAATTGGTCGAATCAAGATCGCCGACTTCGGTCTATCTAAGATCGTTTGGGACAACCAGACCATGACGCCTTGTGGAACTGTTGGTTACACAGCACCCGAGATCGTCAAGGATGAGCGCTACTCCAAGTCAGTCGATATGTGGGCTCTGGGTTGTGTGCTTTACACTCTGCTCTGCGGTTTCCCACCATTCTACGATGAGAGTATTGAGGTGCTCACTGAGAAGGTTGCTAAGGGTCAGTACACCTTTTTGTCTCCTTGGTGGGATGAGATCTCCAAGTCTGCCCAAGATCTTATCAGCCATCTGTTGACCGTGGACCCTGAGAAGCGTTACACGATCACTGAGTTCTTGGCTCATCCCTGGATTGCCGGAAACGGACCCACTCCTCGTGATGAGGTGAAGAAGTCGGATGCTGCGCTCCGCGCCTTTGATGCTACCAAGTTCGAGGAGGCTGGCCGGCGATACGACTTCCGATCTCCTGGTGCTGTTAATCTGCGTGAGGTGTTCGATGTCGGTTACGCCGTGCATCGCCAGGAAGAAGAGAGCAAGCGAAGGGCGCAGATTGGACCCAAGGGTACACCTGCGCGATTCCTCGGTGGTCTCAACGAGGAAGATGAAGATGAGGATGTTATGCAGATTGATGGACAAGATAACGACGGCGCCAAACCCAACGCGGCGACCCAGGCTCTCGAGCAGAGCATGCGAAAGACCAACATCCGAGACCAGGAGCAACAACAACAGTCTCGAGGTCGTGAGCGGGAGCGAACTGAAAAGGGCTACGGCCAGCACTCTGCAACTGTCGCTGCGGCAGCCCGACAGCAGGTCCGCGAGCGCAACCGTCAACGCGGAGCGTTTGAGCTTAACTTGGACAATGCAACTCTGTTGGGCAAGCGAAACAAGAAGGTGCCCGTCATGGGCGTATAGGAAACCCGTGATTCAGACTCACCT
The DNA here is from genome assembly GCA_013623685.1 of Fusarium transvaalense. Taxonomy (NCBI): domain Eukaryota; kingdom Fungi; phylum Ascomycota; class Sordariomycetes; order Hypocreales; family Nectriaceae; genus Fusarium; species Fusarium transvaalense. The sequence continues at coordinate 55,050 of JABFFG010000108.1, forward strand.
GGCGCCTCTGCAACAACAAGCTCGAGGCGCTTTAGCCTGGACGGTGTAGCGTCATCTAAACCAACACCTCTTCGACGGCATTCTACAGACCAACCCTTTGTGTTTGAAGATGATGACTGAACGATGACGGGTCTGGGGTACGACTGTTTCACATTTAACTTATTGGAAATATGCTGGGTGACACGAGAACAAATGTCGCCGAACAAACACAGCACAGGTTGGCAGGGGAGGAAAGATTATTGGAGTGCATTCAGGCGCACGGAGTACCGGGTTATTGATGAAACCCTGGTCATTTGGGACAATATCGTTTCTAACGTTTTATTTATGTCATGTAATATTTGTCAAAAGCCAGGGGCTTAAGCATGGTTCAGGGCTCTTGTCTTTTGATATCTATATCTCTGTTTGTTGGTGTCGGCGGAGAGGTTGTGAGCAATTATCCGTTGGGCAGCATCATCCATAGGCTGGGAGTTTTGGAATCTCTTTTACCTTGTTGAAATGAAATGGTTTTAAGACTAGATGAATACTTGTACAATTGACATTTGAAGCATGTGTTTTCCATGAGTTCTCGAATACATTGGGTTACGTTACTCATCCTCGTCTTCGTCTTCCTCTTCGTCGTCATCATCGGCGGCGTCATCATCATCATCATCATCAGAGTACTGGCCATAGTGTTCGCCGGCATTCTTCCTCAACTCACTACCTGCAGGAACATTACCACCTCGCTTTGATCGATCTGGATCAGCCTGGTGTTTTCCCTTAGTGCAACCTTTTGAACCACCTAGCTTGGAACAGCACGACCACCTGAAGCCGTCAGGCATCTCTTCGCGCATCTCGGGTGTATCTATCTCACCGTGACAATCTTCGTCGTGATCAGCCCAGAAATCCTCTGAGTCGTCCACGTCGAGATTTCCTACAACAGTTGTCGTCAGTATCTATAGTCAGTCAATCGTAACTTGACTCAACTTGACTCACCTGGATGGTAGCGACAAGACGTCTCAGTGTTATCCTCATGCGAAAACGCCCCGTCGCACTGCACACAGACAAATAAGTCGTTCCAGGCCTTTCGCTTAAGTCCTGTCGTTGGGTTGTCGGCGGCTTTGAGAGCGCGGTAGTGGTTGAGGGCGCGGGCGCGAACGGAAGAGTCGTCGCAAAGAGCGAGGAGGATGGCGCGCAGTTGGTGCTCTGGTGCCAGATGGACCATTTCCTTGTATAATGGGAGTGACATTTTGGTTTACTTGTACGTGTGGTTGATGGTGTTTGGTATATGTTGAGTTAAGGTTGTCTTTCCAAGATATAGGTGTTTGAGGGCACTGCAGGGATGTTTATACTTGAGAATATTTGCTTCTTCGCGAAGCTTTGATAATGACGATCATGTCCAAGAATCTGGGCACAGTATACTAAGTAAGCCACTTTTTCGCGTCATAAGACGATATGATTTTAGGACAGTATTCTACAATTCTTAAAATCTACAATGCAAATACTATTATGTTTCAAATACATATTTATATAACTTTTTCTTCAAATCTTACTCTTCGTCAACTGTGACATGGCAACCTATGCCAACAGATCTTGTTAAGAATATATGCTCGAGATGGGACGACTAATAATAGAAGCTATACTCATCACTCGGAATCTTCATCGTCGTCTTCTTCTTCGTCAAAAACATCAGCATCAAGATCACTCGGTTCAGAACCCCCTCGTCTCGACTTATCAGGATCAGCTTCATGCTTTCCAAGTTTGCATCCTGCTTCATCGCCTGGTTTATTACAACAGTCCCAGATGAATCCTTCCGGACATTCCTTGCGCATTTCCTTTGAATTCTTTGTTCCATGACATCTGTCATCATGGTCTGCCCAAACATGAGCATTATAGTTGACCTCAAGTTCTCCTGTATGATTTTGGTCAGCCACTAAGTTATGTTTCTTCAGTGCTATGAATGCTCGGCAATTGCATACCCCAGTGGTAACAGCAAGCCGTGTTATCAGTATTATCATTCTTGAAAAAGGCATCATCGCACTGAACACAGATAGATAGCTCATCGTCGGCCTTGCGCTTGTGCGTATTGGAAGGCTTATCGATGGCCAGTACGTCTTCAAGGTGGCCCAGGGCGCGTAGACGAGTATCCGTGTCTTGGCAAAGGGCGCGAAGGATGGCCCGGATTTGATGTTCTGGCGCCTGCACCAACTCATCCAACGTAGGCGATTTCATTATGAAGACGAATCAGATGAAAGAGCCGAGTTTAATTGGTGATTGCTGGGTTTGTGTGAGTGAGTTTGCTTGTCCCGCGTTGTAGTGAGAGAGTTGGGGAAACATGGTTGCTTTTTTCCTATTGTTTGAAACGCCAAATATTGAGACACGACCGAATCGGTTGGCTACGTTTCTAAATAATGGACAAGGTCGGAGAGTTTGAGCCAAACATGTTAAAATAACCCTGGAAAGCCTTCGGAACTGGATCGCTAGTGCTGAATCTATATTTATATATTTCGTTTGGCTGTGAGACAGTATATTGCTGTGTGCTATCATCTTATAAGTTCCATAACTATGTAGGTAGGTATCTCAGTTGAGGCTGTTTGCAATACACAAAATTGCATGAGACGTGGTCATGACTGCTATTGTGAACCCAAAGTCGATTGTCTGCCTTCCGTCTTGATCTGTTTCCTTCTGGATTTCTGCTTCGTCACTTCCCATTCTTACTCATCAAGACCTTACATCGACTATACTTCTGCATCAAAAACTTCTACAAAAGGATCCGCGGATAAAAGCATCCAAGAACACTTCCTTTGTTGATTGTTCTTTTGCCTTGCCTGAAAAGACGAGTTGCAGGCTTGCTCTTTTCCACCCTGCAGGGGAGTCTCGTTCTCATCGCTAGCCTCCTGGCATCATTCTCAGAACCATACAAGATGCTCTTCTTACTTAGATACTTGGTGCTATTCATCACTCTTGTTGCTGCCAAAGGATATAATCTTCCTGGAAACCTCACCTGCGCCTCTGGAGCGCACATCATTGTCGCCAGAGGCAGTCTCGAGCCTCAGGGACCCGGTATCATCGGAGTTGTTGCTCAGCACCTCTTGAACAGGATTCCCAACTCGGATATAAGCGCGCTCAAGTATCCAGCTATCTATGAACCATACATGCCCTCGCAGACTGAAGGCGTCAGAGCTCTCACCGAAGTGGTCGAGCAGTACACTGCACTGTGCCCTAGGACAAAGATAGTTTTACTCGGGTATTCGCAGGCAAGTCTAAAACGTTGTACATACAATCTCTTGGGATGTATAGTTGTTCATTTAGCAGCGGCTAAATGATAATAGGGGGCCCATGTCATCGCCGATGTGATGTGCGGTGCAAGTTCCATCGGGTTTCCAGCTACAACGCCACAGCCTCTCAATACCACCAATAAAGGTGAGTTGGTACAAACTATACAAGTTTTACTATCGCTTTTTGCTCATTTTTGGAAACCAGTTGCTGCCATTGTCTTGATGGGCGATCCAAGTACTACTAAAGGACAAGCTTTCCATGTCGGAAGCAGCGAGGGCGATGGTGTAAGTCAGCAAATATCTCATATTAAGCATAGTTGTTAATTTGAATCCTCAGTTTTTCCCTCGGCAAAGACCAAATGGGTGCAATTATGTCTCTGGTAGAACAATCTCCTTCTGCGATGCAGGGGACCCCTTCTGTGAGGCTGGAGGCCATGATCTGAGCACCCACATGAGATATGTGTCGGCGTATGGGCAAGCAGCTGCTGACTTTGCCGTTTCTATGTTTCATGTTGCGTAGTTAATCTACGTTAATTATGTTCACTAAAACTTGCATCTCATTATTATACCACAGTTTCTCTTCATATCACTCGACTTGGTCGGTTAAGAATAGGGCCAGGGTTCAAGGTTCTAGCCACAGGAGAGCATTGGCTCCGATCAGATATAGACAAGTCCTTACTTAGAAAGGTGACATGCATGGTCAGCCTTTCCAAATCTCAGGGAGATATCCACGTTTCCACAGTACCCTTTGGCTGTCGACACTGACATTCAAGGCATCATCACATAGATGCGGACCAACAGCAACTACAGTATGCCTGAAACAATGGCAATAAGCAAACAGTGGATGTGGCCTTTAAGCAGTTTCCACCGTCCCAGCAGAAAGTGAAGCCATGTTACAATACTGCATATTGACTATACCTACACAGTTGGTATGCATACAGTAGTAACTCCTCGCTAATAGAAAGCCCAGTCTAGATTGCTACATCCAGGCCAAGATGGAGGCAAACTACGAAAGCCATGGCCAAACTTGGGACCAACAGAGTCTTTGAAACATATGAGCAAGCAGGTTTTGAACAATCAAAGGATCCATCAGCCATCCTACTCTCGACCCGTTTATATATATATAGGTGGATTTAAACATGCAGAACTCCTACAATTCGGATTCGCAAAATAAGCTCAACTAGGATATAAAGTCCAGCGCTAATCATCTAATCTAACGTCCAAGTCGAGAACCTTTCCTCTATTAGGAGATAGTCTAGATGACAGCCGGCACAATTTCAACAAGGGATTTTTATATAAACAACGCATGGCAGTTGGTCAAGGGTGAGTAGGCAGATGAAGAACCGGCCCGATGTAGAAACAAGTCCGAGATAGCTCATATCGATTTTATCGGAAACTACCCCAGACCCAGACCCTGACCCTGTTCAGTCTTTTCTCTGCCGCCCTACGAGGGCCCCAGCTCAGGTGCAAGTTCGCAACATTTGACGTACAAGTACTAGGCTCGTTTACTTTTTTTGCTTTTTTTGTTCCCAACGTTCGATTATGTGGGTCTGCCACTGCTACGCACCTGGCAACTAATAAGTTCACATCGGATATCGTGAGATAGGTAGGTAGGTAGCTAAAAGTGAATTGCATGGTGTTGGCACTGGCAGCGCAGCTGTAGCAGTGCCAGCAATAATCTATATATTTTTTCTTCCTCTCTGTCTTTTATTCCTTTCTTTCTCTCTTCTTTATCCCCAGAACCACCCAGTGTTTTCATCACTGCAGCTCGTGAAGATCGACCAAATATCCCGGTAAGCTATTCCCTCTATGCCATGCGAGAATAAATATGTATTCTAACTTCTTTCAAGAAGCTTTCGTACCAACGACAACGCAACCATGATCGCTTTCACTCTTCTTCTGAGCTTTCTTGTGGCTCTCGTCACTGCCAACTCCACCACCTGCGCCAAGGGAGCCCATATCATCGTGGCTCGCGGCAGCCTTGAGCCTCAGGGCCCTGGCGCTATGGGTGAACTCGCCGAGCGTGTCCTCAAGCTTGTCCCTGGATCCGATATGGAAGCTCTCGTGTACCCTGCCCTGTATAACGAGTACCTCGAATCTCAGCCCAAGGGAGTCCGCGTCTTGACTTCTGTCATCAAAAACTATGTGCAGAACTGCCCTAACACTCAGATTGTTCTCATGGGATACTCTCAGGTAAGACCCAAGACATAATCTAATATATCTACCTACTAACGTTCTTTCAGGGCGCCCATGTCATCATGGACACCATCTGCGGTGCTAGCTCTACTGGATTCCCTGCTACCCTGCCTCAGCCCTCCTACATTACCGACAAGAGTAAGAAACACCCACAGCCAATCTATAGTTCTGAAAGTAATATACTAACCTTCGGCAGTCGCTTCCGTCATCCTCTTGGGCGACCCAAGTCTCACAGAGGGCCAGACCTTCCACGTCGGAACCAGCGTTGGCAACGGAGTAAGTCATGACGGGAACCAAACACTTGTCGCAACCAACTAACATTTCTTCAGATGTTCCCCCGTAACCTTCCGGCCGGTTGCGACAGCATCGCCGACAAGACAGTTTCTGTCTGCGACAAGGGCGACCCCTTCTGCGAGGCTGGTGGTAAGGAACTGGAAGTCCACCTAGGCTACATCCCTGTTTGGGGAGACTATGTGGTCAAGGAGGCTGTCAAGATGGCCAAGGCAGTCCTCAGCAAGGTCAAGACTTGCTAATCAAATGCGTCGATGAATTTTCTTGGTTGGAGGTCTGCTACGTAGCGGAGTTTATACCCACACGAACGTTGGCAGCATTGGAGAAAGCTGTTTGCCTCAGTAAATACAGTACGAAGGACCATTCGACTTTTGGGTTGGATTGAGACTCGAAACGAATAATAGACGTGAGAGCATGGTATAAAACCAGTATTAGTCGAGCACATAGATTAATACATCGCACTGCGACCTGGTCAGACCATATCTCTATTGCACTCACTTGAACAGTCCATCCAGTTTCTTTCTCGATGACTAACACCACGATCAAGTGGCTTATCACTCATAAAGAGCCTATGCTGCTCTAACATGGCATCACGAAGCTAAAGGTGATAAAATAAGTTTATTATGGGAGAACTTTTCGCTTATATGCTGGGGTTTTGTTAGTTCAGATCGTGGGCAGTGCTCTATCAAATAAGTACCAATAAAGGCGACCAAAGAACATACGTCACTCATATTCAAGTTTCGGCATAATTCTAAGTAAATGGTATTTGCTCGTGGCATAGCCGATGACGACCATAAGGGTCGCTCATACTGATTCATTGTAGGCGTCGTAGATCTATCTATTTGCATTCTTCATCATCGTGCCATCCAGTCTCGCTCATTAAAACAAAAACGAAATAAGAAATCTAGGGTATCATACGTCTCCCGTAACCAAAAAGGACCAAATTCCGAGTACCAGCCTTCATTAACATTACCATCCATTTCCAAACTCCAAAAAACAATCTCATGTCGCATGTCCCAAGATCCCCCTCCTCACTAAGACCATCCTTCGTTAGGGATTCTCCATCCAGCTTTCGCAAACAAAGGCACCACTTCAGGATAGGCGAGCGAAAAGGGTAGCCAGAATCGTTCGTTGATGAGATGAGGGATCCTCTCGGGCCTGAGCCTGTGCTCGGGCATCCTGCACTGGATGATCCTGTTGAGAATCCACACCATCTCCCTTGCTAGATTCTCCTGGCGGTCCTGGTCTGAGTGCTTGAGCTCGTTCACGTACGTCCTTGCCAACTCATCGGCCAGACCCGCTAGCGAGAGCATCGAGACGGCGGAGCTGCCTACTTTTAAGGTGTGCATTTCCTCGAAATCGTAAGGAAATCTGACGCGGATCTGACGTAGCATGCCGTCGCGTGTCGCGACTCCCCAGATGTCGCGTCTTTTGGGGATGGGGAGCATGCCCAGCGCTTTCGCCCAGCATTTCTGGTTCTCGCGCGTGTGCTCGGGGCATATTATGCTCACTTTATATGGCTTCGCGTCGTAGCCGTAGTAGACCATGGCTGCCATGCCGCTTACGGCGTAGGGGATGTGGCTGAAGCGTAGGGCTATCATGTCGATTACCTCACATACGGCCTCGTAGTTCATTGAGCGGTCTTCCAAAATGATGATGGCTTCGTTGCTCCCTGTTCTATCCGCAAGTGGGCAGAGTATTTCATCTGGTGCAGATGCGAGTTGTTGGACTTGCCTCCCGTGCTGCTGCAGGGATGTTGGCGTCCGGTATGGAGACTGGTGTTGTGGGGGACGTTGACGTGGAACCACAGGCAGAGGCTTCTCAAGGTCAGGCCTAAAAACACCTTGAGTTTGTATTTGACCGCCTGACACCTGATGATCCTCCTGACTCTGACGCTGACTCTTATAATAATTTCCTTGCTGCCGCTGTCGCGTTCCAAGGCCGTAGTCATTTTCAGTCTTGTAATTACATCGTGTTTGTTGAGGATAGTTTCTTCCTCTGGAATGTTTTTCCTGTTTCTTACAGTTAGAATCTTTCATCGTGAGAGAGAAACAGTCGCTGAAGAGCGAACGCAGAGACATACGAAAACCCATTTTCACAACAGCTTCTCTGGATCGGCTCTGCGATCCTTCTCTTTGTCAACGGGGAAACAGGACTTACCAGTTGCTGCAGACTTGCTGAAAGATAAAATTCTTTGGTTAGATTTGTAGAATGTCGGCGACGGCGAAGTGCTTCTTGATTGAGTGCCGTCTTTGTTCGTGTAAGAGCAAAAGGATAATAGCAATACGCAGTACTTGCTTGTCAACCACAAAGTTGAGAGAAACAGAAAAAAAAGAAAGAAAGGAACCGCACGCCATGTCTGCGCTTTAATAGAGGCAAGAACGCTTTGTTCATACCTGCAGGCTCATGGAACATTGAAAACAAGTCCATGTTCACAATGTTCAACAGACAAAGTAGATGCTCCAACTGACACTACCCGCAATTGGGCCGCACAACAGCCTTAACCACACTCACATGAACGGCTAACAAGGAACATGGGCGGAATAAATGTCATGCATGATAATACGATGCTAACCTTGTGTGCAATAATTCGTGACATGGCTAGGTCTATATCGTCCGTCCCGACCGCCAACGCCAATTAATCTTACAAGTCCATCCCGTGGCCTCGTTATCCCTGTTGATCTAGGTACCCGCTTCCGCTCGCTCATAACTCCTCCTCCACGTCCATTTCCTCGCCATTCACTTGTCCCTTAGACCCTGCTGGCGTGTCCCTTTTGGGCATGGTCGCCTCCTTGTCGATCATTTGTCTCGACACAGAAACAATGTTGTCCTCGATGAGCTCCTGGCCAACATCCTCGAGATGCTTCTTGGGATCCAACTTGCCGACGTATCGAGTCTTGAGCTGATCCTTGGTCAATTCAGTCTCCTCCTTCACGCGCTTCTCGTAGCCATCCGCCAATGTGACCAGCTGTTGCAGTCGGTCCTTGTTCTTGCAACCCTCGTGTCGGAAATCGTCCATCTCCAGAGCCTCGGTCCACACATGCTTGTGCAGGTTCATGAGCATGTTCTCCTCGAGAGCAGTCTTGCGGTAGTCGATACCAATCGAGTAGTAGTGTCGATTCAAGCCGTGGATGAGAGCCTGGATTGAGGGTTTGTTGAGGTGGCCCAAGTTGCTTGTGCTCTGTCGGGGTTCTTGACCAAGCATCAGAAGCTGGGGGTTGATGAGTCGGAAAGCGTCAATGACGACTTTGCCCTTGACGGATTGAATGGGATCGATGACGACAGCCACGGCACGGGGGTTCAATTGCTCGAACGATTGCTGGGTGTTAATATCGACGGATGACAGCCAGCAACCGAAACCGGGATGCGAGTGGTACCATCCGACAACCGACTCGGGTCTGTTGAAGCAGGTTAGCTAAGGAATAACTGAAAGTCAACTGTCATTAACGCACCTTCCTGTCTGTCGAAGCATATCCATCATCTTGGTCTGGAAAACAGGGTCGACAGCCTCGACACTAACGCCGGTACCACTCTGGGGCATGGCAAACACATCCATAACCTTGACGGTAAAGTCATCTACAAACTCGCCCAGCATCAGACCCATGACTTCCATGGGCACACCTGCGCGGCCGTGTCGAAGCATCTTGAGGAGGGCGAGGGAGGAGATGTAAACTGTTTCGGAGTTATCGATAAGATTGGTATTATCCTGTGTCCGTAATAGTTAGTGGATGCTCAAGAAGCAAGAAGTCTCCCCGGGGGAGCTTCATTCAACAGGATCATAGCTTACAGTTCCATGAGCAGCTCCTCCCAAGCCCATACCGCCGCCGCCCAACAGACTCCTAAATCGCTCCATAATATCGGCGGGTTTCAAAATGTACAGATGAGATGCGCGTAAATTAATTCGTCAAAAGGCGTTCTGGCGTGAGTGTAGATGTGATTGTTGGCGGTGATGGAGGGTGTTGCTATGAATCGGAGCTTGGTCGAAGGCTATTGACGTTGACGCCAGCCCGGCAGCCTGGGAGCCACAGCTGGGAAGCTTAGTCACGTCACGTGTGGAAGCTTCCTGTGGCAGTACAGCACAGTCTCATGCGAGAGGCTCAAGTTGTGGCTAAATCGTAGGGGCCAATTTAGATAGGAACGGTCTAACATTAATCCTTGTAAATGGCACTCTAATGGAGCTCCGACATGGGCTCTCGCCAGCGCCTCTGCCCATGCATGTACTTAGTAACTTACACTCGAGGCTGCTTCTAGAAAACATCTTCTCTCACCTCCCAAAACCCCCCTTCACGTTTCGATCGAACATGCTGAGCTCTCCCTGAGCCAGTTTAGCTTCATACGTTTATAATCACAATTTCGCAGTTCCACGCATATTCGACTTGACCCTTTTCTTCCCACCCATTTCCCGAGATTCGCGACATCCTCAGTAGCCGCAATCATGGGCGACGACATTCGTGTTGAGCTCGGCTCAGTCGCACTCAATGGCTCATCGCCCAAGAAGGTTGCTTACTTCTACGATTCCGACATTGGTAACTATGCCTACGTTACTGGGCATCCTATGAAGCCTCATCGCATCAGGTTGGCGCATAGCTTGATCATGCAGTACAACCTGTACCAGAAGATGGAGATCTATGTGAGTATACTCTTGACTACTACTTGGTTCCTCGCAGACTTTTACTATAAACTTATGCTGACATTTCTGAAGCGCGCGAAACCTGCGACCCGAGGCGAAATGACCCAATTTCACACGGACGACTACATCGATTTCCTGCAAAAGGTTACACCAGACAATATGGACAGCTTCATGAGGGAGCAAGGAAAATATAATGTCGGAGATGATTGCCCTGTATTCGACGGTCTCTTCGAGTTTTGCGGTATCAGTGCGGGTGGTAGCATGGAGGGCGCTGCGCGACTGAACCGCCAAAAGTGCGACATCGCCATCAATTGGGCTGGTGGCCTCCATCACGCCAAGAAATGCGAAGCCAGTGGTTTCTGCTACGTCAACGGTATGTTTTTTTTATTTACGCGAAACGACACTGTCTAACAATCTCTAGATATCGTCCTAGGCATCCTCGAGCTCCTCCGATTCAAAAAGCGGGTCCTCTACATCGATATTGACGTCCATCACGGTGATGGTGTTGAGGAGGCCTTCTACACCACCGATCGTGTTATGACTGTTTCCTTCCACAAGTATGGCGAGTATTTCCCTGGTACTGGTGAGCTTAGGGATACTGGTATCGGCCAAGGAAAGAATTATGCTGTCAACTTCCCACTTCGAGATGGTATTACCGATGCGTCGTACCGCTCAATTTTCCAGCCTGTCATTGAGAACGTCATGAAGTACTATCAGCCCGAGGCTGTTGTTCTGCAGTGTGGTGGCGATAGTCTTTCAGGTGATCGATTGGGTTGTTTCAACTTGAGTATGGATGGTCACGCCAACTGCGTGAACTTTGTCAAGAGTTTTAACCTCCCTACACTTGTTCTTGGTGGAGGTGGCTACACAATGCGAAACGTCGCCCGCACATGGGCATTCGAGACTGGTGTTCTTGTTGGCAAAGAGATGGACCGAACACTACCCTACAATGAATACTACGAAGTAAGTTACCTGGATGCGGTTTAATGAACACTCACTAACGCGAAGTAGTACTATGCTCCTGACTTTGAGCTGAACGTCCGATCTTCTAACATGGAAAACTCCAACAGCCGAGAATACCTCGAAAAGATTACTGCATCGGTTATCGATAATCTCCGACAAACTGGACCTGCGCCATCAGTGCAGTTGCAGGACGTCCCACGAAAGCCTTTCGGCGGCATGACCGATGAGGAGGAGGCTGAGCTTGATGACCTCGATGAGGACGAGAATAAGGATGTTCGCATGACGGAACATCGCTGGGATAAGCACGTTGAGCATGACAACGAGTTCGAAGCCAGCGATGACGATGAGATGGCTCGTGCCAATGGTGCTACACGTCAGAACGGCAACAAGCGCAGCTTTACCGATTACCGCAAGGGAGAGATGGATGTCGATAACTCTGACGCCCCCCCTGCTAAAGCCCCTAACGGTGCTTCTAATGATAGGGCTGTTGAGGAAAACACTGGCGAGGACGGACATGATGTGAACGACGATACCATCGATGACATTTCAGCTCCCGATCAGCCCGAGAAAGACCAGCGCGAGAAGGCGATTGAAAACCCTAGTGAGAGTGCGAAGGAACCCGAATCAACAAAGGTTGATGGAGATGGTGATGTTGGTATGGAGGACTCGGCGGTGGAAGAAACAACGATAAAGAAGGAAGATGTTGAGCCCGAAGCACCCAATGAACCTTCAGCGCCAACAGAAAAGCCTGCACAGGACGAACCAGCTGCTCAGGCGGCTCCCGAAGCTGCCACTACAGAACCAGTCGTGCAGCCAACCCCTGCCGAAAAGCCTGTAGAGAAGCCTGCAGAATCAACCGAAGAAGCTCAAAGCGAACAGCCTGCCGATGTTATGGACGTTGATACAGAGAAAGATAAGCCAGAGCAACCCAAGGAGAAAAGCAAGAGCCCAGCAAACTAGGAGTTGCAGGAGTTGCCCGGGAAGCAAATCGTCTGGATTATATAGGCATTTTCATGTTACAACAAAAGCTCATGCCACGCTTGTTGTCGCATACATACAGCTGAGCCTTCAATGTCAAAACAAATGGGCACGCTGTACCTCGCGATGATAAGATGTGGTCTGCAGTTGAGGCGTTGCAGGCGTAGGATTTCTTATGGCACGAGGAGAGACGCATTAGAATGTATGGACGGCCGGTTTCTGGCGGGGCCATGCATGCATGATGGGAATTTATCTTTGATTACGAGTTTCTATGTTTTTAGGTTGACATCATAGCGAAAGGAACTAATTTATAACAGTACTACTATATTGCACGTTGATGACAGTAGGAATGATAGAACTGTGATTTTATTCTGGGTTTTGGTGGACAGCTGTTCCCTTGCAAGTTGGTATATACTATCCTTCCCAGTGTCAACCTTGATGTTCAAGCCAGCTCACTTCACTGTAGTAAGACACATCACCACTCAGTTCACAATCTTGCAGCGCTTTTGCGAATGGTCGGTCGTGTTGTTTCGTCCATGCTTGGTCGATGACTGTTGGGGCCGGGTTGTAATAGGTGGCGATGGGATTCCACTGGTGACTTGCAGAGAGTACCTTGACAGGTTAGGGAGAGCCTCTGCTTGGTTCCAGGGGCTCTGTTCGCATAGAAAGTGGTAACGCTCAAATTCTGCGGCGTGTGAAGCCAGGTCAGGGTTCAAGTGGGCGTATTGGTCACGACTGGTCGATGTCTCGTTTGTGGTGCCATTCTTCCGAGACTCCAAAGCTCCGGCTTGTGTTGTTGTTGTTGTTTCTTTGTGCGAAATGTCATCTGTATCGGTACCTTTTTTCGTCAACGTTTCAAAGCAGTAACCCTCGAATAGGGCGGTCACTTCTTTTTCGATAGCTTGTTTCTCGGCGTCGGTCAACATTTTGAATACTTGTATACTGAACATATGGGTGAAAGGGCTCTTGATGGTGTAAGCGATGTGGTAGGCGAGTATTCGGAGTGATATTGCTTTTGTTGTTTGCGCGTTCTTTGCAGGTGTAGAGTGCTTCGTATGTGTGACAGGGAAAGAAGACTGAATATTCTGAAGGATGTTTCCTGTTTAAACTACTCCTGATCAAAGTTACAGGCGCACTCAAAAATAGAGTATGAAGGCTGATTTTATAGTACCTTAGTAGGTGGTTAACTTGTTTCGCGTGCACATCAACAACTAGATCTTTTTATAGTTCCTTGCCTAAATTCCAAACTGACCACTAGAATAAATGATTTTTTTGTTTTTAACTTTCAACATATGCCCAAGCCTTCTAATGCCCACGAGGTTATCAACAGCTAAATGGTCTTTTCCAGGCAGGTCATAACTCAATAGGGCGTAACGGTAGAAGTCACCCTCACAACTGAATTCTAACCAGCATAAACACGTACGTGAGTAGTAGGATGAATGATACTAAGCCTCGAGATAACTTATATCAAAGTCTTAAAGACAAATTCTTGTTTGTAATTAAATACAAGTATACTACTATTCTCCTACGACTAGTACCATAGAATCGTGACAACAATACGATAACCCTCAAGTCTAGGGTGAGGATATCCCGTGGATGGTGGGGGACCGAAACAATGATAAGATACCCCACTTTCCGCCTCATGTCGCCCGGCTCATTACATTGAATGAATAGCAGGGTAGGGGACGAGGTACATAGAATTTAGCGTCGACTGCGGGGAGTCGAAAAATAATTATTCCCAACCCAACCGCCTCTACGAAAAAGAAGTCCATCCCACCATCGTCATATTTATACCCTCACAAACGCCTGCTCGCCACCCACTCGCCATATCATGTCAATGTAGCATCGAACTTTTTACTAGTTACTCAAACTACCTATTCCTAAACCCTAGGAAAATCTCTCTTTATTACCTTGTACTAGACCAGCGCATCTCCTCGCTTGACTCACAATGCCTACCCCCGCGCCCACCGAGGGCGACGCCGCGACGGCCAAGCTCGGTGTCTGGAAACAGGCTCTTTACGATCGATGTCGCGAGTCCGGAACAGACATGTTCTCCCAGGATGATCTTATGCGCCTCGATGTCATTCCCAACCGCGATCTTATGCTGCTCGCCCGCGTTGTCCAGTCTCTTACCGATGACAAGCTTTTCATCACCATGCGCGAGGCCTCTGGCCAAGTGCTATGGAAATGGCGCGATTCTCAGGAAGCTCACAAGTATGCAGACCAAAATCCAGGACATTTGTGGAGTTTACGACTGACAATTGATCGCTAGGTACAAGCAGTGCTCGACCGACGAGCAGGTCATGGTCTACTCTCTTATCGACGATTCGGGCGGCGACGGTATCTGGTCCCAGACGCTCCAGAAGCGCCTCAACATGCACGATTCGGTCCTCAAGAATGCCCTGAAACAACTACAGACGAAGGGACTCATCGCACCCTTCAAAAATGTCGAGCACCCCAACAAGAAGATGTTCATCAAGGCCTCCATACGGCCCAGCGATCGCGCCACAGGTGGCCCGTGGTATACCGACCAGAACCTCGACGAGGCTTTCATCGATGAGCTACAGCGTGTCGTGTTTGATTTTATAAAGCGCCAGAGCAGCTACCATAGCACACATGGAGGTGGTGCTGCGCGAACGCAGGTCCCCAAGAAGGGTGTTGTTAAAGGTGGCGTAGACAAGGGGAAGAAGCGCGATGCTAGTCACATGGAAGAGCCCCCTGCCAAAGCGCCCAAGACGTCTTCGACAGCTGCCGCCAAGAAAGACGCACTACTTCCTCTTCCTGCCGGCTACACAGGCTATCCGACCGTTCGCGACATTGCACGCCTCCTATCGGCGAGCGGCATTACCCATAACACGATCCTCTCGGAACATGACGTGCAGAAGCTTGTAGATGTCTTGGTCTGGGACAATCTTATTGAATCAGTCAAGGTGGCTGGAAAGATAGGTTATCGCGTTTCTCGGGTCGCTAAGCAATCCTTGGAGAGCTGGGCCGGCCGCGATGATCCCACAGGACGTGAAGGTGGTCCGGAATCCTTTGTGAGCGCCTTCACAGAAGCTCCTTGTGGACGCTGCCCAGTGTTTGAGATTTGTGAAGAAGGTGGCCCTGTAGGCCCCAATAACTGCGAGTACTTCAAGAGATGGCTTGGCGTTGAATAGATTACGAGATCAAAATTTTGCACCTGGAACGACGAGGAAAACCGACATCTGTTATTCAAAGAATGGAGTTATGGTCTGGAAGTGGGCATCTTTTTGTGTTTTTAGGGAAAAGAGAGCAACGGCGTAGTAGGACAAGCGATGGCTGTGTAGTATTCAGCTGGACGCAGCGATTGTCTACTGTCTTTAGGCAGATCAGCATCTGTATATAAGCGAGGCTCCAGAGCTGAGGCGTTCATATTGATATCACGAGTTTCAAATGGAGCTTTGGGTTTATTGGTTCACATTGTTCAGTAGCTAGATGTTTTTACTAGCCTGTGACTAACTAGCTTCATGTCGCCAGCCCTCAGTGAGGTTTTTGTATGCAATTCCAAATTCCCGCTCATCACGTCATGCATTTTGAGCTTCTTACAGCTCACCGCAGTCGACGATGGTGGCACGCTTGGAGTACTTGACGGTACCGCTGCCAGAGCCAGTAGCCTCAATAGCCTTGACGACGTTCATGGACTCCTCGTCGGCGACCTCACCGAAGACAACGTGGCGTCCGTTGAGCCAAGAGGTCACGACGGTGGTGATGAAGAACTGAGAGCCGTTGCTGTAACATTGTCAATCAGCGCAATCACAAACGAAAAGGCTTTAGTAGTTGCTTACGTGTTGGGGCCGGCGTTGGCCATGGAGAGCAGACCAGGGCGGTCGTGCTTCAAGTTGAAGTTCTCGTCAGCGAACTTCTCACCATAGATGGACTTGCCACCAGTGCCCTTGGCCATGTTAGCAGTTGCATATAACTTAGTGTGTAAATGATAACGTACGTTGCCACGGGTGAAGTCACCACCCTGGAGCATGAAGTCAGGGATGATTCGGTGGAAGGAAGAGCCCTTGTAGCCGAAGCCCTTCTCGCCAGTGCAGAGAGCACGGAAGTTCTCGGCGGTCCTGGGAACGACGTCATCGTAGAGCTTGAAGTTGATGCGGCCGTTCTGCTCTATAAGATGAATAGACGTTAGTTTTGACGAAACAGTTATGGTGTTTGCGGTATGGATCTGATTGAGGGATATGGACAGAGGATGACTAGTGTTCAAGAAGAGACCACGAACACCGCGGCAATCCCACGTGTGGAATTGATGATGGGTATTGAGAGGCCGAAGCTACAGCTCCTTGACCGAGGCAGGTAAAGATGGATGGTATCGTGAGGAAATCAAAGCTTACCCTTAACGGTGGAAGTGGGCTTGCCGTTCTGGAAGACGGGACCCTCCCAGTTGATATCGAAGAAACTATTCAACGGTCAGAGATCATTCCATGAATGCGATGATCGGCGCAAGGGAACTTACACCTTGTTACCCATGACTGCGGATGAAGCTGAGAAAAATCTAACGGATCTGATTGTGTTGGAGAGTTGAGGAAGAGAAGAAGAAGTTCTCGCGGCAGAGAAGCAGGTATGGCGGGGTAGGAGGGGCTTGATGAGAGAGGGTCTCATTTTGGGCAAGCTAGAGGGGCAAAACGTTAGCGCGGGGCCGCTGGAACCAATGGAAGCACGTAGAAGAGGGGTATAGTGGGGGGAAAGATCACGTGAAGCGATCCGAATAGCTTGCTCTTTCTCTTTTGCCTGCTGAGCAACCCCCCCAAGCTGGCGACTTTTCCCATGAGGTCACCGTGGCTATGGCCTGTGGGGCAGGGAAGCTTCGCAGCTTCCGATGATCAATGATGATGAGTGCTTCTTGTACCGTAAGGAGAGCAGCAAGCAAGCAAACAAGCAAGTATTCAACCCTGGCGTTCAATATTTTGACCGCCATTGTCAGCAACTGCTAGCATCCCGGGCGCATTGATCAGAACAAGACCGAAACCACACCGGGTTGGGTTGGGTTGGATTGTGGACTCAATGGCCGGTTCTCCCCATCAAAGCTTCAATGGGGCTCCCAATTGAGCTCATGGAGGTTGCCCGGGCCACGCACGCTGAAGTCTTTGGTTTGTTTTGCACACCATTGAACAAGAGCAGGAACCGATGCGACGAGTCAGTGGCCCGATGCCCGAAGTGTAGCAGACTTTTGCTCAAGAATCACGCCCATTGGAGGGGGGCAAGGGGGCATGGCCACACCAGTGGATTCTTGACATTGCATGGGCCCTTCCCACCACAAGTCTCATCCAGTCCATTGACCCGTGGGCAACAGTGACCATTGTAAGCAGCCGGGACAGGAAGCTGCATCCACAGATCGGAAGCGCAGGGGGAAGCAAAGCAGAATGAACAAAGGCGAGAAGAGACTGACAATACCGGCGTTGGTCCGGTCAGCCAGCTTTTCCAAGATCCCAATTGGGATCGCAATAGTTTAGCACTGGCCCAGAAAGGTGCTCAATGTCTAATGTTTGCTTTGGAAGGCGTCTTGTTTCTCTTTTGTAGTTTCACCAAAGTCCAGCTTGAGCTTTGCAAAAAGCTCTTGGTTGTGAAACAAAGGCAAACGCGGCATTGGAAGAACTGAGCTCGTACGTACCTTGAACACTGATACACCTGGGAAAAGGGACGATTGTATAATTTAGACAAATATAATTACAAAGAGTCGATGAGCGTGCTGAGGTTGACCTTTTAGACTGATCTCGAGAAGGGAAGGTAAAAGTTCGGGCCAGCTTGACGTCTGGTATGGATTCTAGCTCCCTGTTCAGGCCTGAAGTCTAAGGTTGTATAGCGGGTACTCTCCAGGCCAGACGGGACGCTTAAGTGCTTTGGCATGATGGACTTTTTGGTTCAACAACAATCAATCAGTAACATAGGTTGGTGAAACAGAGAAAATACGCCATTCCATGTTGACAGTTAGGTAACTGGTATGCTTGATATGGATCTATGCTAAATGCAAGATTCTAGACGTACTGGAATTCAGTGTTCTCAGCTCCAGATGTTATTGATAGTCACGTGATCAGCCATGATCCATGCTGCTGACATTAGGCATTGGGAAATGTCCAAGTGTCCACCATGGCCGTAGTGTAACAAGGGGCATCTTAAACTCTAGATATCCTATTCTGTCCCATTGAAACTCCTCGAGAGCATCATTCGGAGCTCTGCGTCACTTGCGCCAATCTTCTCATCTATCTTCTGGCTTCTTCTTGGACTAATTCAATATGGATATCAACGATCTCAAGAACACGGTCTCCAACCTGACCTTGTATGACATCAAGGCAGGCTTCCGGAAGGCCCAGAATGGTAACTTCCCTTGGCGACCTTGTCTGATGCGCCTGATGGTTACTAACGAGATACCTAGCTGTCATGAACTTTACCGAAATGGAGGCCAAGGTTGGTTAAGCTCTGCACGACAACTGTGGTTGAGACACAGTCAACTCACCCATGTTTAGGTGCGCGAGGCCACGAACAACGAGCCATGGGGTGCTTCGACTACCCTTATGCAAGAGATCGCCAACGGAACATTTAACTAGTACGGCATGTTGAACTATTATCAAAGTTGAGCTACTGACTTTGAGCCAGCCAAACCCTCAACGAGATCATGCCCATGATCTACCGTCGCTTCACCGAGAAGGCTGCCGAGGAATGGCGCCAGATCTACAAGGCTCTTCAATTGCTCGAGTTTCTTATCAAGCACGGCTCCGAACGTGTGATTGATGATGCGAGAGGACACATTTCTCTTCTGAAGATGCTTCGCCAATTCCACTTTATCGACCAGAACGGAAAAGACCAGGGCATCAATGTGCGCAACCGAGCCAAGGAGCTGGCCGACCTACTTAGCGATGTGGATCGTATCCGAACCGAGCGCAAGAAAGCGCGTGCGACCAAGAACAAATATACCGGTGTTGAGGGTGGCTCAACCTTTGGCGGCGGCTTCTCGAGTGGGAGCTCTGGTCGTTATGGCGGTTTTGGAAGTGAGAGTGCTGGCTATGGAGGAGGCAGCGGCAGCGGCAGCGGCCCTGGCAACTTTGGCGGATACTCTGGTGGCGTCTATGGTGACGGTGGTGGTTTTGGTGGTCAGACCGATGACTGGCGAGGAGATGGCGCCGCCAGCAGATCGGAACGATTCGAGGAATACGATGAGTTTGATGAGGGCGAGCGACCTTCTGCCAGCTCATCAAGAGCTGCTGCTAAGCGACCAGAGCGCGCCCCTGCTAAGAAGGCTGCTGCTGAGCCACCTAAGAAGAAGGAACCCGAAGTTGATTTATTCTCCTTTGACGACCCTGCACCAGCATCTTCTGCAGCTCCTTCAGCCTCAAACTCTGGCTTTGCTGCATTGGCCCCTAGCAATGCTGCTGCCGCTCCTGCGCAAGCCGACGACGACGATGAGTTCGATGACTTCCAGTCAGCTACACCTGCTCAGGCTGCACCATCTAACAACTTTATGCAAAGCCCTCCTGTGACATCGATGGCCTCTTCGACTGCTCAGTTCGCAGCTCCACAGCCTCAGTCGGCTCCTCAGCAGGCTGACATTAGCCAAATGGTTAGCATGGCATCGATTTCGCCTGCACCCAGCGCCTCAGGCACCCCAGGAAACTACTCTGCTTTCAGTGTCCCTGCTGCTCCTGCGGCACAGGCTCCCAAGCCCGCTGGCTTCCAGCAAGCCGGCCCCAACTACTTTAGTCCTATCCAGGCACAGACATCTAAGCCCACAACATCTGCCTTTTCTGGCATGGGTAGCACTTCCAGTGCTGCTCCTAGCACCCCCACTACTATGGCCAACATGAAGCCCGTTACTAGCTCTTCGGCCAAGCCAGCACCTGCTGCCGGCGGAGATGCCTTCGGTGCTCTCTGGGGTAAAGCAA
The DNA here is from genome assembly GCA_013623685.1 of Fusarium transvaalense. NCBI lineage: Eukaryota > Fungi > Ascomycota > Sordariomycetes > Hypocreales > Nectriaceae > Fusarium > Fusarium transvaalense. The sequence goes on from JABFFG010000108.1 coordinate 75,263, forward strand.
GTGGTGGTATGAAGAAGCCTGAGACGCCTAAAGCTGGACCCGCACTGGGTCAGCTCGCCAAGGAGAAGAGCAGTGCTGGAATCTGGGGTGCTCCATCAGCAACTGGACCTTCTAGTGGCAGTGCTCCTCCCAAGACGGGTGGCTCTGCCATGGATGACCTCCTTGGTTAAACTAACTGTCTAGTCGATATGTTTAAGCATGGGTGAATTATACACTGGGATCGACACACAGTTTATGCATTAAAGTCATGTTTAGTTGGCGGCCTTGAGAATGTACAGAATAATCAGCAACGGGGCAGCATGTTTGTTTTCATGATAGGATCCTAGATAGGCGTCTGGCGCAACAAAAATGAACTGACATGTCATGTCGTTCTATTTTCAACTGATTGACCATCCGATCGGCCTTGTGGAGAGGCCAGCATTAGATCGATATGTTGCACGTAAGCTGTATCAGGTGAAGACTAACTAACTATGGTTCCACGGCGATCATTGAAAACCACAAAGAAGATCGGATCAAAAACCAGGATGCTAGCGTATCGATCCTGGACCGGATCTGTTGCCGTTGCAGTAGGACAACAATCCTAGAATAACTTGCAACGATGGACTCACCATGGCTTCACCCAAGCAATCTCGCCCTATATGCCACCGCTCGCCAAACAAAGAGAGCCTCATCCGGGCCAACGAACCGCTCTTCCCCAAGAAAGCCTCTCGTCCAATCGTGACCTTGTCGATATATCTTGAAACACCAACCGCCCTTTTCCTGCGCGGCTATCCAACAGCACCCCTGCACGTTTAAGCGCCGCCACGACATTGAGCTTCTGAAGCCCCATTGGTCAAGGAAACCAGACGCCCAGGACTTGGAAAAGAAAGTTTGTATCATGTTGTTTAATTGTCAGGGTTGGCTTGGTCGTCTTTGGTAGAGTGAGAAGCGCGATGGGGACGCGGCTGGGAGTCGGCGGCTGCTGTAATTGGAAAATAGACTAGGTAGACAAGGTTCCATACCTATTGAATGCCTTGTCATGGTTACCGTCTACGTTATTCTTGTATCCTAGGAGTGTTTTGTTGACAATGAGATGTGTATAAAGACAATGGGTTTCGGACGTTTGGAAGTGTCTCTTTCTCTTCATCAAGCAACTCATACTACAAACACAACAATCTCTTTTCCTTTTTCCTTTTCCTTGTCTCTCTTATTTCCTTATTTCCTTTGTCCTCTACCTTGTTTGGTTCTGGGTTCATTTTGCATCAATCTCTTATCACGAACAGACGATTTCTCTATAACGATCTCTTTTCCTCTCTTTCATAACTATACCAAGTCTCTCGCCTCTTTGTAAGGGCGGGTTATAACTTGGACAAAATATCTTCCCCATCCCCCTCTATTCCTTTCTACTCCAAGCATCTGCCTCTGCGCACAGCCGGCTCGTTGCGCCCTCGTCTTTCTCTAAACACAGAAACAAACTCCAACTCCAAGATGCAGCCTGCTCTCGGCGCCCTCGGGCACACCTGGACTGCCATGCGAGCCATGGAGTTTATCTCGCTTATCACAATCATTGGTTTGACATCCAACTTTATTGGTGAGATGGTTGGTGCTGATTATGCGGCACCCTCTGCTTTGATCGGAACACTGGTTGTTGTAAGTTTTTCTAGGTGAAATCTGTGCAATGGTTGTTGAGTTACTTACACCTCACAGGCAATCATCTCGACCTTGTACATCGCCATCTCTTACATCCTCTACTGGGATGGCATGCTCCCTCTTCTCCTTGCTACAGGTGCTGACTTGATGCTCCTTGTCGCTTGCATCGTTGTAGCATGCACTGTTGGCAAGCCAGTCAGCTATCTCACTTGCCCCAAGTTCCCCTCTCATGGCAACACAGCCAACTTCATCAACTCGCTCTTCCACAATGTCTACCATTCTCGTGGAAATGTCTTTGCTTGGGTTGACCCTGACAAGGCGTCGTGCTACCAGCTCAAGTCCATCTGGGGCCTCAGCATCGCTCTGTGCGTCCTCTTTTCCTTTTCTGCCATCACTTCGGGATGCTTGTGGAAGCGCACCAAGGGTGCTTCTCGTCCTGCTCCCAAGGACATTGAGGGTTGAGGGTGCGGCCGTGAGGGGCAGGTCAACAATGCCTTGGGCATCAGTCAAGGACCGCCTATGATGTCCCAGGACCGAAGCCTGGGCACCATGGCTATGGCGAAGCGGTTCGATAGCGACTCTTCTGATGCTGAGAGCGTACGCCAGCCGTGGTGTCCCCCGCCCCCCACGGCGCCTGTCCGAGTTAAGAGGAAGGAGATTGCGAAGCCTGTACTGCATCTCCCTCCTTTGCCTCCAGTTCCCCTATCACCGGGACACATGAACGATAATGGTCCAAAGAGCCCTCTTGAGAGAATCTGGTCAAAGCGAAAGACCATTCTGGAGCGAGTTGAGGGGTGGTGGGATCTTGATCTGCTCGAGAAGAGACAGACACTCTTTGGAGGAAAAAGGATTTAAACGATAATTGTGCTTGCTGGATATAATAGATTGGACGCTTTGCTTTGTTTTGAGATCGAGGAAACAATGTGTTGGAATACACAGGGGTAATGTCTACTGGTTAGATCGACTTAACGAAAATGAATAAAAATGGGTTCGGGGTTTGAACATCGACTGTTCAACCATATAACAACAGCCTTTCCAATATTTGTGACGAATGATACTGTAGCCTGTCGACTAGAAAAGATTGGCCGGCTGTGGTACCACAAAGTGCAAGATAGTTGAAGAAAACTGCCGGTGAAGCATAGAATAGAATCCGTCTCTTCCATGAATACAACCCCCTGAGCCAAAGAAAGACCGAGCACAAATCTGCGGCAGATCAGAAAATCTTGATGTAAATCAGTCAGATGTATTAAATCTCAAGACTCAAGGTCGATAGCCATGCTGTCCATACATCCAAGTTGTCCACTGTATGTTCTCCAAGAGATCCGTCGCTCATCGAAACAGAAACAAACCATCATTCGTATTCTTCCATAGTTAACTCAACAAGCCAGTCTTAAGGGTATCAGATCAACAAAACTCCATGGCCAAGAACCTGCATGCATTTGGCCACATCCCAACTCTCATCAATCTGATCTCGTTTAGACCAGACCTTTTCCATGATTTCCAGTGCCTCCCTGACTGTACCAAACACACTAACAGGTCCAAGTCCCTCCACCATCGTGCGATACGCGCCCTCGTCTTCTGGAGGTGAAAGACATCCGGCGATGCAGAAGGGCCAGACCAAAGTTCTGAGGCAGGTGTTGGACGGGAGTGTTGTCAGGAGGTGCGTCATGCGGCTAACGGAACATCGAATTTCGGGGCAGGAAGGTTGCCAGCCAGATATGACAACCTGGAGGTATGTGAGGGCGGCATACAGCCAAATCATGTTGTTGGCTGCGAGGGCAGGGGCCTGCTTTGTGTTGATATCCTGGTTATGCATCGGACTTGAGACCACACTCATGAGAGGATCGTATAAGGGGCCGGGCATCTGAACCTGTGCCTCGACGATACCCAATCCTCCCCTGATAGCACCCTCCAACACTTTGCCTCGCTGAACAAGCTCATTGATCGACAGGGAGTTGGCTTTCTTTTGCTCCTTCTTCCAGGCGTCGAGGGCAGAGATATCGCCGATGATCTGGACGACCCAGTTATGAAGACCGACGTACTCTTCCATAAAGAGTGATCCTGAGATGCGAACCTCCTGTGGTGCGACATGGGCCTTACAACTAGGCATAATTGTTTCCTGGTACTTTTGCAGGCGAGGAGCCTGCTCGAGCGTGATGCTGGACATGACATCGATGTAAAGGACGTTGGCTGTGAAGAAACGAAGGGCGGCTTGGTTTGTACTAAAGGGCCGACGAACGCCCATCTCGGGAGGTGGCCAGCGGTAACTGTAAAGAGCTTCCAAGGTTTCCTTCCAATGCTCGGGCTGGGGAAGGATTTGCTGAAACATGGTGATGGCGGCATCGAGATGCATCTTCCAATGATCTTTGTTGCTAGTTGATACCTCAAAGATGAGCATTTGTAAAATGGCCTGCAGGACAAGGAGTCTGTCTCGAGCACCAGCGTAGGACACCTTGTGGTTGACTGCTGTCATCTCGCGTTGCAGTTCTCTTAAGCCCATCTCGAGCTGGGACTGTAACTGATGAACCATGCGGTTTGTGCACTCTTCGTGCTCGATCTCGCCATTGGCCATGACAATACTGAAGAAGTATGAAGTAAGCGAGATGGCTGTATGCCAGACGGACTTGTTGCTCTGTAGAACGTCCAATACCCAGCCACGACCGCCAGCAAGGATGGGAGGGCGGTAGAAGGGAAATAAGTGAGGGAAGACATAGTCGAGGTAGATCATGATGAAATGGATCTCAGTGCTGGCACCAGTTGAACTGCTGGGGTCTTCGTGAGGGACTGCGAAGTGACTGTGCCAAGGCATATCGGGAGGAGATGCGCCACTGGTATTGCTAGAGCCTGGAGTCGATCCAAATTCATGACCAGAGGCAGGATCTGTATCGGATGCAGCGGTCAAGGCAGGGTCGTGAGGCTGCTGTTGCTGTTTCTGTTGAGGGTCCTGAGTCTGGAGGGTAACACTACGAGTCCCAGCTTCAAGCATCTCCATATACTTGCGATCGCGACGCTGACTTGCTTGTTTTTTAACCTGAGCTTTAATCTTCTCGGCCATGGCTTTCTGCTGGGATCCACCATCCATCCATTCTGGTTTCTCATCGCTGAAATAGCAAGTGATCTCTAGAGCACCACAGGAATCGCAAACTGGACGTTTCTCGTCACACTTTTTGCGACGAAGGCGACAAGTCCAGCAGCCAGCATTAGAGCGCACTTTGGAAGACATGAGATGGCGAAACATGGTGACGAATAAGGGAATGCTCCCTTGAGCTAGGTAAACTTATATCGCGTTTGAAAGATGGATAACGAGTAATTTACTGTAGATATTAGAAACTGGTGATAAGTGTTGAATTGATGAAAGATGAGAGAGAGTTAGGTTGGCCGTTGGCGTAAGGGGATTCTCTTCTAGATTGGGTTAGTAGCGATCCCCCGTGTCGCGATCGACAGTTGAGTCAAGGGTCTTTGCCAAGCCAATTTGTCAGCCACTCTATCCATAGTATAGAACATGAGTAACTCAACAGTGTATGCTCATCTTTTATCATTTAGTATTGTTCAGTATATGACTGATTCATAGGGAAGTAGAGATTCAGTAGCCAAGAATATCTGCTTCTTGCAGACACAAAGTCACCTAATGGCGTTATTCTACTAATATCCATTGAAGCACCAGTCATGACATCCTGGTCAGTTTCTAGTAGTTCTGTGCTTAATCGTCACTTGGTAGATTCCTCCAGTAAGAAGGTCTCGATCTGGTACTGCGTCAATTACTCCAAGAGATAGCAGCTAGGCAGACCCCAGTGTACCAGAATACTTGGCTACTGCAAACATAAGGGACGAAATTAGTAAGCCAATCTTAGGACAGCCTTAGATTGTGTAGTACTCTTACTCTTATACCCATACTTAAAGATCATCTTTCGTGTTACCTCCTACTTAGATAGACCAACACAGTATGGTGGAAGAAGGACAAGTACTAGAAGAATTCCAATTATTTGTCATTTTGATAACCGTAGCACTTGGTAGTACAATCAAACATCGTTGTAGCATTGAATTGGGAGAAAGAGCCACATTAACTTGGAAAAAGACCCATACATCCTTGACCTTCCTTAGAACTGAGCAATTGTGCCAGAATACAAGACTCAAGTCGAAATCGTTCTTCAACTCTTTATCAACCACAACAAACAGTAGCCTCCTTGGAAGCACTTGTGCCACCAGAAGGACTCAAAGTCTCCCATTGAAAGATGAAAGCACCCAGATAGGCACCGATGAAGATGCAAATGATAAAGTAACCGTTGTAGTACATGGCCAGCAGCATGACAAAGTAGGCCACAGCAAACTGCATCATGTGCAAGAGAGCTCGGATAGCCTGCTGCCAAACATTGGGTCGGAACGGCGGCACAGGATTGTCGCAACTGACGACGGCGGCATTGCCTTCCTTGCCCTTTTCAAAGCTGGAAGGACCAGCAGACGACTCTGCGAACTTGGCGGCGTGTTGGCGGAGGAGATAGCGATCCCATTCTTTGACGGAGCGGCGGAGAAGCTCGAGGGACATGACGAGGAGGATGACACCAATACAGGAGCCGGCGAACATTCCCTTGGAAGTGATGCGCCACGAAGTAGCGATGAAGCATGAGTCGACCGTGTTCCAGTTCCAAAGCATCTGTAGACAGTATCTGTTAGCCATGATCGTCGTGTAAAGAGGGGGAAATGGCAGGATGGACGTACAGAGATCTTGCATCCACCCATCATGTCTCCATGGTCCATGGCCATCGAGGTAGAAGCAGCGGGCATGTCCATTGTCATTGTGGCAGTTTCTGACATGCCAGTCATATGCATATCGTGATTCATAGTCGAAGCTGTACTGGAGGATCGTCTTTGGCGGCGTAGATGATATCGATCGAGTATCGTGACAAGGACACTGGATGTCTTTGATTCGAGATGTGTGGATGAAAAGAAACAAAAACAAAAGTCTTGATCGAACAAATCAAATTATTATAATCTGGCGACGGTGCCAAAGTCTAAAGTATGAATGTTAACACAGAAACGAAAACCAAAGAGCAGCCACAGCAGTATTTCTACCTTTCCTAGCTTCTGGTAAACTCTATCCATTATCATACCCTTGGATCAAAAACAGACGCAAATGAGTTGATTTTCGTATGTAATTATCAGACGAGGACCCAGCTTTGCGTATATTTGAGCAAGTTTCCATGGGCTGAGGTTTTTTAGTGCAGGGATGATGAACGTGCTCAGATTTTGTTGGTCGTTTCAGACAGAGGCGTTCTTATCTAGAAGGGTCCTTTGGGGATGGGGTCAAGGACATGGATGTGGGCTGATCATCTAGACTAACTTAGTTGATTACTTTATTCCAACGTTTGTTATCTTCTTTGTGTGGAGGAATAGTTGCTACTTTCTACTCATCGGAATCTGGGCCCACCAGATGATTCATTCAGCCCAACATTGGTCTATCATCTAGACTATCTATAAAGAGGAAGATTCAAAAGAACAGTCAATTATGCTATGTGATTCAAAGTGCAATGCTGCCTTAGATCCATTTGATATGGCTAATCAAGTAGAATAATGTCACGCTCAGCTGAGCCTGTCCATGATGACTTCACGAGTATCTGGCTCCTAATGAAATAAGAGAAGATCTTGAATATAAATTAAAATAAACATTGCATCGGAATCTGTGAACCTGACAGTGCTGGGAGGCAGGCCCCCAGATCGTCGGCCACATCTGCCCCCCGCAGCCGTGCCCCTGATTTCCGTGGCCCATCGTCACTCTTCCACAATATTCCACACAACACTCGTAGCCCGTGGAAACGCGTATCATAGACAGAAGGGAGCCTAAGTTACTGGATGATTGTTTTGTTTTGGTCCTGCAGATATTTGTAATCCCGAATTCGTCGAGTGTTTGTGTGCCTCGCATTTCTGCCCTACCCTACCAGTACAGCACAAATAGAATAGATATCAAAGAAAATAGGACCACTTCCCCACACGTTCGTTTCCAGTAGAATAGAGAATGAATTGATACGGGGATGGTTAAACAAGTGTCTTCGAATAGATTTACGCGGGGAAACCCACCCTTGCTAGCTGGACTGCACCCGCGTCTCCAGGTAACCAGCAGTCAAAACACTGCCAAATTGCACACGCTGAGAAGTTACAATGTGATACTTTTAACGCTAGAAATGTTATGCGAGGCCAAAATATCAAATCCATGTAAAAATCAAAACAGTCACGTTAAAAATGGTCAAGTTTGTGCAGAGTGTTGTATCATTAGCTACTGCACCCGTGTCCTCTTCGTCTCGCCGTTATAACCGTTGCTCGCTTGTTGTACAGGAAAACCACTGAGTCAAATCCATAAGGAGTCCGTCCTTAATGCCAACCCAAACGTGATGTGAACATGATTACCAAAGAAATCCAGTCAATCCTCTGTGCTCTCCATTCTCTCTGTCTGAATCCAACCTCCGTGCATCTCCAAGTCCGAAGCCCTGTTATTGTCGAAGAAAGGTAAGATAGCAATGGTGAGTGATGTGAGTTTAGATGTCCTTGGGAGCAGGACCAGCGACATCGCCGGGGTTGTCCTTCTTGGCCTCGGCTTCCGCCTCAGCGGTAGCCTCAATCTTGGTCACGGCATCATCAGTGATGGGGATGACCTGACCATAGAGGTCGGCAGGAGTGGCAAGGTCCGTGGCAATGGAAGGAGTGCCACCACCGACAGTGTCAAGAGGAAAGATAGAACCCGCAATAGGAACATCCTTGGAGTTGATAGGGTGGCCCTTGCTGTCAATGCGACGGAGTTCGTGGCTATCAAGAGGTCAGCCACTTCTATCGCAGAGACGTTTGTATGGGGTGATGGAGATGAACTTACGGGCCAGAGATTTCACCACGCTCGAGAGCCTGATGAGCCGGGCCGACGTTGGCCTTCTTCTTCTTGAAGAGACGGGCCAGTCGGCGAGGCATACGCATCTTGGGAAGACCACAAAGCATCTTGAAAAGAATGAAGATGAAGTGACAAAGTAGTGTTGTTGTTGAGAAAGTGATGTGAATCTTGAGGCATCGGTGAGATACCACACCAAGACTGACAAAGAGAACAAACATAACAAATAACAACTTACCTTTGAGGAAGATATGGACCGGAGATACAAAGCAAGTTTGAACTCGAGTCGGAAATGATTTGTATCGAAGGTTTGCGCGGATCGATGCAGATCAAACGATGTGACGATGGTGAAAGGAAGACTCGCTTGGCGGGGAAGAAATGTGGGAATTTATAGCCGTCAGGAGAGCGGGAGTGATTGCAATTCTGCTGGGCGTTGGGGACCAAACGCCAGTGCTATCTGATGCCTAGTTCAGCAGCGTTGCTGGTCTATTCCTATATGTAAAAGGAGAGAGTATGGGATGTTCCTCGAGGTAGATACTGATCCTCGCAACCACAAGGCGATGCAACTCATGCAAAAACGATGCCATATATATCACTATCAGGAGAAGATTCGATATGAATTTTGAGGTCATGAAGAATCTGTAGCATCAAGGAAAATCAAACAACGGTGTTGGACTTCCATACTCAAAATTCCCATTATCAGATCGTTCTAGCGCACGCTCTCCTATTCGAACTCGCTAGTTGGGTCCGGCAGTAAGAGTGGGACTGTGCATTGCCGCTGAACCCCCCTTACTGTAGCCTGTGAGTATGCTAATCGATATTCTGTAGTGGGTAGTGTCGAGGGATCGAATATTACCGAGTGTCGTCCTTGGCATTTCCGTCTTGCCGCTTCTTGGCTGAGCAGTTAGTCCCTGAGAACTGGTTCTCCTTCAGCACATTCTGTTTCCTCACGAACGAATCGATCGACTGCAGTCTGAGCATCTTCTTCGCCGTCAAGAACATCCAGCCAATGCCCCTTGACATGCTCCTGTTCCAACACCAAGGCCATTGCTCTCGCCGTTGACGCTCGAGTCGTCATACCCCTGGCTTGCTTTGTCTGCCCCAAAAGTACGCCGCCTTCATCTTTGTCTGTAAGACCGCCAGGACGAACAGATACTGCAGTTAAACTGTCTCTCTTTTTGCCTTCAGTCACGAGAGCTTCGTCGGCGGCGACCTTGGGCTCATAGTAAGGACCCAGGAACGTCGAATTGATCTTCTTCCAGCCTTCCCAGTCTTCAGGAGTCCACCAAGGTGCTTGCTCACGACGAGCGCCGAGGTAGGATACTTGCACATGATGACTGATAGTCTTGTTGGCGACTGAGGCTTGAATAAAGAAGATGGCGGCATCACGATCGATTCGGATGATCTAGAAGCGAATTAGCTAGACGCAGTCTTATACATCTTGTAAGTCAGTGACTACCGTGTCTTGATCGGTTCCCCTACCAGGTCCTGTTGCTAATCAGCTTATACTCTTCCGCAGTCACTCAATCCACTTTCAACTTACCGGCGCTGAAGACGACTGAGTCTGGTTTCACTTCATTAATGACAGCAGCGGCCTTCTCCTGGCTAGTTATGGTGATGAGATCATGTACTATGATCTTGTGTGTTCCCGGCAGACCCTCAGAGATCTTCTTCAAGTCGTCGATCTGGTCTGGGTTACGAATCAGACTCGTGACAGTCCACGACTTCTTCAGCAGCATGACTGTAAGAAGCCGGCTGATCTTTCCGTTGCCGCCGAGGATGAGAATATGACGATTGGAAGCCATTGCGCTAGTTGTAAGTGTCAGAGTTGGGATTGGAAGTTGCAAGTTCTAAAAGACGCAACAGAAGACACTGGATATTATAAGTTCACGACCCTTGTTAGTTCGGCTTCTTGGCTGACCAACCACGACACGAGACATTGTCCATGACGCGAGCATCTCCACTCTTTGTCTGGGTTTCCTAGGGAAGGTACGACCCTTGTACCCGGCAGGTACGGAGAGTCGAGACTACCTACACTACACTACGAGATATGAGAATCAGAAACTGACTTCTATTATACACAACTACTAGTAAAAAGCTACTATCGAAAACACTCGAAAACTACTAAAGAACAACCTCTTATCCTCTATTGCGCGTCTTCTTAGGCTTCCTTTTTCTTTCAAACCCTCTCTGCGTCATATAGACAGCTATACTACAGTCAGTATATAATATACATCTTTATTCTCATACGTACCATTGTTACGGCCTTGAGGTTGTGGACTGTGGTCACGGCAGTTGTCAGGTTGATCCTGATCTCTACGCTTCGAATCTGATTTAGATACGCTCAAGCAGCCACCCATCTTGCACAATTGAGACAAAAGGGTTGAAAAGGGATTGGTATGGATACTGTCGTGATATACAGCGGAGGTATCTTAGAATGGTAAGTTGGAAGAAATCCAATCGACCCGCGAGACTCCTAGGCTTATGTAGCCCAGGGTAGACCCCCGGCAGTCAGTCACTGAGTTGAAACTTATCAGTATATCTCCTTAGAGATATTCAATCGATATTCAACTAGCACACAATGTATAACAATCAGAGACTAATAGTTTATATCCATAGGTTAGAACCCTGAGATAGGGAAAAACACGATTTGTCGCGATTCACTGACGCCTACCCTTCGACCTTGACCCAGGCCATCAGTTTCGGCGAACCAGACAGGTGCACTGGCGCTTACATTGATGTAATCCAGCTCTTGGTCTTCATCTACACCATGACGAGATCGATTGCTCCCCGAACCTCGAACATTGAAGAGCTGAGGGCGGTGTTGATGTCTGGGCTGTGGTTCAGGTATGCTGAAGCAGTTACCCATCTTTGCAAATAAGTTTGAACGAAGAATATTTGTTGGACGGCGGCAAAGGTAAACTTAAAACTAACCAATGGTCTTAGATCGAGAACTCCAATTTGTTGGCAGGATGGCTGGGAGCTTTATATACCAGACTGAGGCACTCACGAGCAGCTAGCCGTGGTTGAATGGAGTCATTGAATGGTTATCTTGAACAGCAGTATCTTAATATAGGTATGGAGTATATGTTCTCCCAATGGCTGTAACTTAACATTTAAGACTGACAAAGAATTTGCAGATGCGTAGCTATTACAAGTTAACGATTACGACTACTGAGTTTTGGTTCGATACGGCTGGGATGACTCCTAACCCTCTTGGGTTTATGGTTCTCCAACCCTGTGCCTTTTAGGGCTTTATAATGAATAGCAAAGGCAAGCTGGGGTCTGTAGGCACCATATGCCAGACTATATTCGAGACTATTATTCATGCCTATAAAGTGGCCTACTTAGCTTGAGATTTATCATACGGCTTAAGTACCTCAGTGAGTAATCGATTGCGGGATAGTAGCAGTGCTGACGCTGAATGGTAACTAGGTCTATGTCTGCCTTATTAATAACGCCGCCGTAAATCGATACAGACCTACCCAACGTCCATCTTGACGAAACTCAGAAACGATAAGAAAATACCTCTTCCAGACTGTACCATCAGAATCCGATCTTACGACTCATCGCTAAAGACCACCTAACCCCAAATACCAAACTACGATAGTTCAAAGCGACCTTCTCTTGAAGGCTCAACTAGGTGGCAAGCAAGTTGCCATAAGATACATATGCCCAATTGGGCGGAGCTCTACCCAACACAGAAGTGCTTGGATAGCCAGTTTCAGACTAAGTCCGTAGAAGCATTGTTGCTCCTGACCGAACGTTCCCACTTTGTGGTCGTTTCCTTGGGAAAGGTTCCATGGTCGAAATCAAAAACTTGTCGACTGGTATAGACAAGGCTAGATTTTGTATCGTTACTCCCCCAAAGAGCATAGGGAGGACTTGCAGCTGACTAGAGTCCGTTGATATATCGTGAGAGCCGATGTCCTGTTGATTATTGAGAAAAATATTGACTGATGAGAGACATGACTTACATAAAGTACCGCAACGCACCGCAACGCCGAACTATCGATCATGTTTAACCTTTGAATATCTAGGTAATTCGTCTATTTCAACTTACTCCGCATATGCTGCTTCGAACGAGTGGGTGCACTCAGCAAGATCAGGGCACTCAATATGGTGCTACCTCTACTAAAGACGCTCTTATGGATCGCTTGCGTGGATTTGGATGTTTCTTCTAACAGGGGCAAGTTGATACTTGAGGCTCAGCTTGCTCTGGATATTTCGAGTTGGCCTGGGCTACAGGATTCTGAATCCTGTTATTAGAGGATGTTGAGTTTGCGTCTGCGAGGTTCCTAGGGCCATCCATTATGGTTTGTAACGAAAATGAGCAGCCTATGCTGAGAAGATATCGCTTTATCTGAGGTTTGTAATTTTGATGATAGTGGTGTCTGTCAAGTTTTGCTAATTTCGTTACAAGCAGTATCGGGGTCGATGTCTGGAAGTGGAAATTCCCATATCATCAGCTTCTCGTCTGGCTTTATAGTCCAAGGAAGGGCCGGCGCAAGATAATGAGCAGTGTCTTTCAAAGAGCTCGTTATACAATGATATTTGAGACGAACTTCACGGCATGATCAGATAGGGCTCTGCCTCTTTAACTTCTTTGAAACACATGTTGAGTCAGACATTGACGATGAGAATAACACTATTCGTTTGAAAGAAACGCATCTTTAGCTTTCCTCGAGCTGGGACGCACCGCGCTCACTGGGAAGCTAAGTAAGGACTGTTTAGCAAGGTCGAAATAGTCGCCTCTTCCTGTCACTTCTCTGCTCTGAAAACTAACAAAGAACAGTTCCTATCAATTTAATTGTCATAAACACCCGGAACGAATTACATCAATGTCTCAACCAGCCCTCAATACTCAATTCACTGCTTCAAGCCCCGGAGAGCATAGAGCTCTTGTGGTTTGCCTTGAGAGTCGCAGCTCGAAAACTTCCACCACTTTCCGTACCATGAACCTGCGATATTGGTCAGACCCCAAGAAACGGGAGCAGGCATTGGAGGCCAGTTAGCCCACATGCCCTCCTCACTGGTTCTATCCAGATTCAACAGGAAGAATGGGACTACGTCGAGCACACCAGCTTTAGTGACCGTCTTCTTTCCCCATGTCTTGAAGGTCAAACTGGCGGCAGCACCCTCTGGTGAGTCCTCTTTGGGAGCCTTGGGGTGGTTAGAAAGAGCGGCAATGGTGGAAATCTCGCTGTGGAAGTGGTGTTCAAAGTCGGTCTTAAAGGCATCCATGAGTTTGACGACCTGAGCTCCGTCGAGGTCGGTAGGCGAAGCAAGATTAGAGAGATAGTTGTTGAACTCGGCGAGAGGCGCGAGGAAAGACTCTATAACATCGGTATTAGCGATGACTTACTAACGAAACAGTAGGGAGTTTACCATGCTCATGGTGCGTCTCCTCCCAGACAGGTTCTTCGCCAAGCAGCTCTTGGACCTTGGGAAAGAGATTGTCCTCCTCATCGTCGTGATGCGACTTGACAAACTTGAACCAGGTTTGGGAATAGCCAATGAAGTCAGCCTTGTCGGCATCCTTGACGTGGGGAGCCTGAAGGTAAATGGAGTTGAAGCCTCGAATGATGGCGTTGTGCAGAAGGGCCATGTGAGTGGCACCTGTGGTGAAAAGATCGGTCTGGAGAGACAGGGAGGTGAGCATTAACCACGACATACAATTGGCTTTCAATCGCAATTGCTAACCTTTTTCGTCTCATATTGAGGCGTTGTCACCAGCTTCATAGGCCCATCAGCCCAAGGCTGGTTTGTCGGCGCGACAGACATGTTGAGATACGGCGAATTGGCAAGAAATAGAGCAAGTCCAGCAAAGAGCACCTGTGCAACGATCAATCCGAACAGACGCTGTCCAGCCATGATGAAGATATAAAAAAAAGAAACGAGAGGGGGAAATGTGACAACAAATACTACACAAGGAGCGCGTGTGTCCGACTTCACAAACAAGACAGCCACTCAACAATCAGCTTCTGGGCTCACTTTATGGTGGTTCGATACTGTACTGTGTTAGCTTGTCATCCAATGCATGATTGCAAGCTCCAGAAGCTCATGTAGGTGTGTGTGGGAACTGCGGGTGCTGATTAAAAGGGGCTTTGCAATTGGACACGACACATAGTGTTACAGGACATCCTGGGCCACACGAGTAGAGCCGAGGCCTGACGGACGAATTTGAAGACCGGACCCCGGGGATCGGACAATTGGTGTGGGGCCGGCCGGGGGTCGTTCATGCTTGAAGTCCGAGGACATTAATATCGTGTTTATGAGGAACTAATTATACAGGTTTCAATTGACAGACTAGCTGATAGATAGAAATATGATGCCTTCTAAGGGCTTAAACAGCCTTCCAGTAGCGATATAACTCCCATTTTTGCCCTGCAAAACGCCATGAAACAATAGACAACCAATACCAATCTATGGATACATGAGTTTCTGTGGTATATAACTCGACACTCAAGCAAAGGCACCAACAGCAGCCATCAAAAGTGCACCACCGCAGACAGCCAAGAAAGCCCGCAGCCTCTTTGTACCCTTCAATATCTTGTAGCTCTTTTCGGTGAGGAAGTCCTCTGCCAGCAGTTGCACAAGACCAGCATACAGCAGGAGGCCAGATGACACAGCATTCATGAAGCCAACAACGAGAAGACCTCCAGCGCTCTTAGGGTCGTACATGCGGTGCACAACAAGCCCGATTGCTTGTCCGATGGGTGTCGTGGTTCCATAGGCTAGAACCATGAGCCACGGTCGAATGGATTTACGCGGGAATTGAATCGCAGCAATGCGACTGCCGAGGGCGAGTCCTTCAAATGTCTGATGGAAGCTGATGGCGACCAAGAACACCACAAACGCAGGACCAGTAGCGACTGAGATGGCCATGCCGATGAAAACACTGTGGAAAAGAATTCCGGCTTCTAGTAAGACACATTGTAGCATCTTGCGCTGTTGCTCCTCTGGGGACTGAGGTCCTGGAGACATGGGCGTCATCGGTGTCATGGGGGTCAGAGGCTCCTCATCGGCTGCTTCGGGTTTGAGAGAGGCGTAAGGACCACTTCGGTTTCTCATGTTGCTCGGTCCTGAAGGATCAAGCTCTTCCATATCGAGGTCGAGATCTGAGTCCGCGTCATTGAAGTCATCGCTGAGCTTCTTAGACTCTTGGCCCATAGGTGACGACCCCGGCAGGGGTGAGACGCCAGCAACCAGTCCTTGGCTTTCCATAGGTTCAAGGTGAATGTCTGGCGGCCGCCCTCCGGTTCTCCTGTCGGATAGTCCAGATGTATCCATCATTGGCAGTTCGCTCTCGTGTTCGTCATCGGAGTCAAAGTAACCATGGTTGTGAGAGTGGGAGTGACCAGCTCCTCGCACAGTGAGGTACGATTCGATAGCAACGACTATAATCGCGGACACCATTGCCACAAGACCTGGGAGTGGCGTATATCCCTTGCTGAAGAAATCAGGGAGACATGGATCGGTCATGGACTCGAAAGCGGTAGGGAGGAGGTGGACGAAGGCCGTTGCCAGTAGGACGCCGGTTCCAATGTGCTGACAGTAGAATATAATGGATTTTTGTTTTCGGCCGCGCATCGTTCGTCGTGATAATAGAGGAAAACCGCATGCTTGATGGTGTTAGTCGCGTGTCAGCGTTGGCAATTGAAGGGACTCGCTCACCTAACGTGCTGAGGACCAAGATGAGAACCAATGCGAATACATGCGCCGACGTATCATAATGACCCTTTGATCTAGAACCGCATGCCGGTTTCTCGCTATCTTCCTGTCGTCGCTTCAACTCGGCGAGGATCAAATCCGTGGGAATTGAATCCCATGACTCCCCTACAAAATCATGATTGTCAGTAAAACAAAAAGAAAAGGGGGGGAGAACCAATGGTAAGTAGTACCTCTGGGCACCTCTGAATGGGCGCTCATCTTTATGACCGGGACTTCCTGGATTTTTCCCTCTATGATTGTAGTGTTGTAGGCAATTTCATGGCTGAGAGGACACGATTAGACTACAGTAGGTACTGTACAGGTCATGGGATGTCTTGTGTGTCTTGGATTTTTGTTGCGTCACTGCTTAGAAGCAAGCACATGTTTTGAGTTTGTTTGATGGCCTTTTGGAGACGCATAATCCTCGGCATATAGTTTCAAGGGGCATATTTGCATGTTTCGAACGCCAAGGGGTACGAGCAGGTATTTATAGGAATGCAGGACTACACTGGTATTTATATATATACTGTGCAGCACAAAGCACTCGGCTGTACCACTTTGTATATATATATATATATATATCTACAAATCTGTAATAATTTGAGCCAACATCTTTCCTACTGACGCGATGTACATGTCATTGGCGCTATACATTTAGTGCTCCAACGCTGCAGATGTCAACGACGATCCTTCAGGGGCCCCGGGAGAAGCAGCCCGACCAGGACACGGGGACCCGATCTTCTAGGCCCACTAAAGGAATGATACTGGTTGCATTTACCCGGTGAGGCTTGACCATTATTCTTGATACGTGCCAGATTCAGTATACAAACTCGATCAACAATTGGTAAATCAAGAGGTATATAACTAGATACGGCTAATATTCAGTCTAGGTTACTTATCAAAGGTCTCTATACACTTAATTACCGGGAATAGACACATACTGATCCTCGAGATAATCAATGGTAAAGCTTCGTTTAAACATCGGAATAGCTTCGGAACTGACCTGACTAGCATCGGTAAACTCACAACTAAGCCCCATATCAATCAAGGAACCAGCTTCTCTATGATCCAATGGCACAACACCGCATCCAACACAGATGCACGTAAAGCGGGTACTCCATGGCACATGAGGTGCTATCTTCGGTTGAAATGCGGATGAGTCGGTTGAATTGAGTTGATCAAGGTATGAATGGATGGTTGGAGAACGGAACTCGTCATGGGCTTGAGGGGTTCTGTCGTGTCTATATTAAAGAGCCCTTCTCTCCTCATTCGACAATGGTTGTTCCTCATTCCTCTATAGTCAATTGACTTCATCTCTATCAACATGTCTTCTGTTGATATTCAGTCCATCCTCTCGTCTCTCACTCTTGAGGAGAAGGTATGTCCGACTTACACGTCCTCATCATCCTTTGTCAATCAACTCACCGTTTCGACTTGTAGATATCTCTTCTCGCTGGAAAGGACCTCTGGGAGACTGTCCCTATACCTTCAAAGGGTATCCCCAATGTCAAGACCTCCGATGGTCCTAATGGCGCTCGAGGAGCTGCCTTTGCTGACGGCACAAGCGCTGCTTGCTTCCCTGCTGCTTGTCTGATGGCGTCGACCTTCGATGTCGACCTGGCAAAGAGAATCGGCACTGCTCTTGCTGAAGAGACCCAATCCAAGGGCGCCCGGTGCCTTCTTGCTCCCACTATGTGCCTACACCGTCATCCTCTCGGTGGTCGTAACTTTGAGTCATTCTCTGAGGATCCTTTTCTAACAGGAAAAATGGCTGCCCGGGTTGTCGAGGGTCTGCAGGAAAAGGGCGTTTCAGCTACCATCAAGCACTTCGCTGCTAATGAGCAGGAGACTGAGCGTCTGACTGTTGATGAGACCATTAGCGAAAGAGCGCTGCGGGAACTTTACCTACGTCCCTTTGAGATTGCCGTCAAGGAAGCCAGTCCCTGGGCAATCATGACTTCCTATAACAAGGTCAACGGGCACCATGCCGACTCGAACCAATTTCTACTTAAGAAGGTTCTTCGTGGCGACTGGGGGTGGGATGGTCTTGTTATGAGTGACTGGGGCGGTGTTAACTCTACTGCCGAATCACTCGAGGCCGGTCTGGATCTTGAGATGCCCGGTCCCACCCGTTGGAGAAACACCGAGGATGTCATTGCTGCTATCAAGGCCGGTAAGACTTCCGAGGAGACTATCAACGAGCGTGTAACTCGCGTGCTCAAGTTCCTCGAGCGTCTCAACTGCTTCAAGGATCCTAGCATCCCCGACGAGAGAGCCATCAACAACCCCAAGCACCAAGCTCTAATCCGAGAGGCTGGATCTAAGGGCATTGTTCTTCTTAAAAACCAGGACAACGTTCTCCCTCTGTCGAAGGAAAAGGTCAAGGGCAAGAAGATTGCTCTTCTTGGTCACGCCAAGATTGGTCTAGCCCATGGTGGCGGCAGTGCTTCTGTAAACGCTCACTACAAGATTACCCCTTGGGATGCTCTTCACGAAGCCCTCGGTGACAGTGTCGAGTTCTCCTATGCGAAGGGTAAGTGATTTCGGGAATCGAACACTCAAGGGACAATGCTAACAGTCTGATAGGCGCCCACACGTTCCGTATGCTTCCCCCAATCTCTGAAAATGTCGTCGATCTGGATGGCAACCCTGGTTTCACCTTCAAAATCTTCGAGCCTGGCAACCCTGAGCCTATCGAGGTCCGACCAGGACATCTCAACTCTGAAGTGTCACTTCTCAGCGGGTTTGGCTTTAGCAACAAGGACGTGACGCTTGAGGGTACTTTTACTGCCCAGGAGACCGCCAAGTACTACTTTACTGTCTCGGGGCTGGGTCCCAGCAAGCTTGTCATCGACGACAAGGTCGTTTTTGAGCAGAAAGAGAACTGTGGTGATGCAATGGGCTTCCTTTTTGGTGGTGTTAACCCTCCCGAGTTCAAGGTCTCGTTGGAGGCAGGACGCAAATACAAGCTAGCCATGTACACTTCACCTCCTGCTCCAACAAAGGGACAGGATCTTGGTATTTTGGAAGGACGATGCGGTCTCCGAGTCGGATACATGTCGGAAGCTGAACACGACCGCGACCTTCTCTCTGAAGCTATCGATGTTGCCAAGGATGCCGACTACGCTATTGTCTTTACAGGCCATGAGCCTTTCTGGGAGACTGAGGGCCAGGACCAGGTCAGCTTCAACCTGCCCAAGGACGGCAGCCAGGATCGACTCATTGCCAAGGTTGCTGAGGTGAACCCCAACACCATTGTTGTCAACTCTACTGGTGTCGCGATTGCTATGCCCTGGTTGGATGAGATCCGGGGTCTTGTCCAGACTTGGTTCCCTGGTCAAGAGTGTGGTAACTCGATTGCAGATGTACTCACTGGTGCTCAAACTCCTGAAGGCCATCTTACTTGCACATTCCCCAAGCGAATCGAAGACTGTCCCGCCCACGGCAACTTCCCTGGCAAGCACGTCAACGGGGAACTAAAGGTCACTTACTCAGAAGGAGTCTTTGTCGGTTACCGTTACTTCGATTGCCTTTCAGCGGACAAGGTCAACTTTCCCTTCGGCTTCGGTCTCTCGTACACCACATTCGACTACTCTAATCTAGAAGTCAAGGAATCGGGCGAGGATTACATTGCCAGCGTAAAGGTATCCAACACTGGCAAGGTTGTCGGTGCGATTGCCGTCCAGGTCTACGCCGGTGCTGCTCAAACTCGCAAGGGAGATCCTATGAAGCAACTAGCTGCCTTTGCCAAGGTCACACTAAAGCCTGGAGAGAGCACAAAGGTGGATGTGCCTGTCCGTACCCGCGACTTTGCCTTCTTTGATGAGTCGGCGCAGAAGTGGGTGGTTAATGGTGGAGAGTATAAGTTTATGATTGGAAGATCGGCTAGTGACATTGCTTTGGAGTCCAAGGTTGCCATTGGGGACAAGTCTTTTAGTCCTTGAGTACAGCGAATTGTTAAAATATATACATAGCGTGATGGAATTGAATCAAATTGAGCGCCAGTTTCTTGTAGTATTTACCAGGATACGTACGATGTGATGATTTCGTAACATTCGTGTCACAAGTATGACAAAGAGTCAACTTGTATCTTGTGACTCTTTAAGCTTTCACATTACGCTCCATGATCTTGGAGCTCTTTCTACCCCCATCCACCCGAACTTGCCGTGCTTTGAAGTGTTTGTCAATATTTATATTGACATTGTGATAGTACAAACATATACTTTCTGATCCAATTATTGGTCAAGATAAATAATCCCCTGAATATCAAAGATGAGCTTTCAATAGGCAAAAAGTTGGCTAACCACAGAAATGTTAAGAAACTTCTAGATGTACTGTTTCCTTGGCCTGTTGCTACCCTGAAGGATCAAACCATCATAAGTTCAAGGGTCCTCTCAGTAGCCTTGACGCCGCTGCGGGGCATAGGCTGGGTGGTGTAAGCGAGCTCCATCCAATGGGAAGCTCCCTGCATAGACTTGCATCGAATGAGCTAGAAGTCATCGCTGGCCCTCACTTCCCCACCAAAGATGGTCTGGGGCGATGCTCATATTTCATCCTAACTTTGACCTTGAATATCACAGAAGCGACTCCCCCAGAACTGTTGTTTACTAGATATAACCCTCAGATTCTGATAATATACACAAAATATGGCTTCCGCGGACGAGCTCAAGGCTCTGGGTAACAAGGCCATTGCCGAGAAGAACTTTGACGAGGCTGTGTAGGTTTACCTATCACTACAAGGGATTGCGAGGATACAAGAGGTTGCTAACTGATCAACAGCGCAAAGTTCACCGAGGCTATTGCTATCCAGCCCGATAACCACATCCTATACAGCAACCGATCGGCTGCTTACGCTTCCAAGAAGGACTGGGAACATGCTCTGCAAGACGCTGAGAAGACTACCGAGCTCAAGCCTGACTGGGCCAAGGGCTGGGGACGCAAGGGTGCTGCACTCCACGGTCAAGGCGACCTTTTGGGCGCCAACGATGCGTACGAGGAGGGATTGAAGCACGATGCGAACAACGCTCAGCTCAAGAGTGGTCTGGCTTCAGTCAAGAAGGCCATGGAAGCCGAAGTCGGTAAGTGGTATTCATGCACATCCCACGATTCATCTTTCTAATTGCCATACAGGCGGACCTCAAGACCCCAGCGGCGGTCTCGGCCAGATGTTCAACGACCCCCAGCTGATACAGAAGCTTGCCTCCAACCCCAAGACCAGCGGTTTCCTCGCCGACCCCTCATTCATGGCCAAGCTACAATCGATCAAGGACAACCCCTCAAACGCCTCCGAGATCTTCAGCGACCCCCGTCTGTTGACTGTTATGGGTGTGTTGATGGGTGTTGATCTGGAGATGCGCGAGCGTGAGGTCGACCCCAATGCCCCGGAATCCCAGGACTCCCCTATGCCCGATGCGCCACCAGCCCCCAAGCAGCCCGAGCCCAAGAAGGCCCCTGAGCCTGAGCCCGAGCCCGAGCTGGATGAGGAGGCTATCGAGAAGAAGAAAAAGAAGGAGGAGGCCGACAAGTTGAAGGCACAGGGTACCGAGAACTACAAGAAGCGCAACTTTGACGAGGCCATCGAATACTACACCAAGGCCTGGGATACTTACAAGGATATCACCTACCTCAACAACTTGGGAGCTGCCTACTTCGAGAAGGGCGACTACGACAAGGCTATTGAGGCTTGCACCAAGGCTGTCGAGGAGGGACGTGAGATCTATGCTGACTTCAAGCTCATTGCCAAGAGTTATGCTCGCATTGGTACATCCTACGAGCGTAAGGGAGATTTGGAGAAGGCTGTTGAGAACTACAACCGATCTCTGACCGAGCACCGAACTCCTGATGTCCTCAACAAGCTCCGTGCTGCTGAGCGTACCAAGACCGAGCAGGCCAAGAAGGCCTACATCGACCCCGCCAAGGCCGAGGAGGCTCGTGAGGAGGGTAACAAGAAGTTCAAGGAGATGGACTTCCCTGGCGCTGTCGCTGCCTACACCGAGATGATCAAGCGAGCTCCCGATGACCCTCGTGGTTACAGCAACCGAGCTGCGGCTTTTGTCAAGCTCTTTGAGTTCCCCAGCGCTCTCGAAGACTGTGACATGGCCATCAAGAAGGACCCTACCTTCATCCGAGCTTACATCCGCAAGGCTCAGGCCTACTTTGGTATGCGCAAGTACTCAGAGTGTGTCGATGCCTGCACAGAGGCCCAGCAGGTCGACCAAGAGCACCACAATGGCGCCAATGCTCGTGAGATTGAGCAACAGCAACAGAAGGCTTTCTCGGCCATGTACTCTGCCCGTGATAACGAGACGGAAGAGCAGACCCGAGAGCGTCTGACTAAGGACCCAGAGGTAAGACCCCCCTCACCACTGAAATATGGGCGAAACGATTACTAACTTGTGTAGATCATGGGACTCATGCAAGACCCTGTCATGCAGTCCATCCTCCAGCAGGCTCAGTCAGACCCCGCGGCTCTCCAGGAGCATATGAAGAACCCTGGCGTGAGGTCCAAGATTCAGAAGCTGATCGCTGCCGGCGTTATTCGTGTGGGCAGGTAAATCAGGAGGGGAAAAAGAAAATAGACGGAAGGACATGAATGAGAGGTTGAAACGAGGAAAGTTTGCCTATTCAAGACAAGGCATTGCCTTTTCCAGGTCTTGCCAGCACAATGGCGAGGCCGCGAATGGGCGGGGAATCGGAGCGTGTGTGATTATGAATTAACCAAGGATCCTTTTAACTTGTACATAATAATACGGAGTGCCGGTATCATGGCTGGTAGCTAATGAGAAATGAAACCTTGAACCAAACTGACATGTTCTTTATGGGCTATCATTTATGAGAGGTGAGAAGATGCGATAGGCTATCCATCCATCCATCTGTTGGTGTCCGTCTCGACTCTCGGCTAATGGCATATGGCTGGTCCGTCCAAGTCACAATACGGAAAACCGGAAAGCAATTGTGCAGTGATGTATGCATTTGCCGCTGTTTGTAGCCGATATTACTTTTTTAAGTTCAATTTTTCTTGACTTTTTCATCAATCGCAACTGCAACCGGATGAAGACTCTCGCGAAGGATCAACGCCACACCGTTTATTGGTTGATAGTGTCTTCCACCAACAGGTCCTCAATGACTCGAGCCAGAGTGAGAGAGAGCATCAAAGCTGAAAGCCAAGAGCCCAATGCAAAAGTAACGTGGAGACCAACAAACACGTGGAGGACACGAGGAGACGGATGCAAGGGCGGAAGGGACAAAAAAAACGTGGGAGACGATGAATGTTTGATCGTCGTGAGCAAACTCAAAATGAAGGAGGTGTTTCGCGGCAAGGGCTTCCAATAATAAGCAAAGTGAGTGAGAGAGAGAGACTCGGGTTTAATGGAGGGATCGTATCCGTAAACGAGAAACGGTGGGAAGAAGCAAATATAGCACTACCACTGTCTCATAAGAAAGGGTGTATGAGACATGGTGAAGAAAATTAACGGCTGCCACGACCACAGTAATTGAAGATGACTAGTCCTTTGACGCTGGTCGAGAAGGGTCTGAGTCAAGGAAAAGAAACAAACATTTCAGGAGTACATAAACATAAAGGTATAGGGCCAGGATGTGTCTTATTCAGGTAACCGAAATGCTTGTCACTTTTCTATTTATTGTTCCACAAGTCAGATAGTAAGAAACTTTATAGGCGAATCATTCTTCATATTGATCTTGAATTATCTAGTTTATATGAAACTCGGGGAACCCAATTGTATATCCGCAACCAGAACAAAAGCAGTTCTTGTAAGTAAGGGAAGTGAAGCTATCATAAAATGATGTGTCTCTTATATCCCGAGGGTTTAGTATATATGTCTTGGTACCATCCTCCGGGGGCCGAAAGAAACAATTACTAACATAACAAGGATATCTCCTTTTTTACTTTTTGCTTCATATCGTTTCAATAATAAGCCACCTTTGGTGACAATTTATTTCCTTGTTTCTCGCGTGGCACTAATAAAATTGAACTACTGCGGCCGATAATAAATGACGAACCGAACCGGCCCGCGATTTAGCTTTAACCTCTTCTTTGTCTATTTTGACCGGCACGGTGGTTGGAAGATGATGAAGCAATAGTTGTAATAGTGTATGCACCAGGAAGATATGAATAGGTATGGAGTAGATGAAATTGCTACTGTTGAGAAAGATCCCAGGCGTAGTAATATGTCGAGTTCGATTGGTCATTAAATTAAGTAGCATAATAGCGAATAATGTCTGGTCAATCTATTTCACAGCATCAAAGATATCGAGAGAATGCTTTAAACACGGGCATCAAGAAGCTCTGGGTCAGGTTCACCTTGATAAGCAGTCAACTCAGCCAACAGCAATATATACATGCATGTAACTAGGCACCCAAATACATCCCCGAGAGGGCTGAGACATCTCGGGGGCGTCAATGGGTCAAAGAGTACGGATAATCTGTGCCGACAGTTTCGAGCATCGATGATCGATTCATAACGGAGGGTCTGCTTAAAAGCCGTGTGAAAGAAGTGACCAGGGCTTCCAGGAGAATGACACTCTGAGATATTCCCAGACGCCTTGACTGATTTTCTACTAGGATGTTTGGGTTGGACCATTATACGCGAGTGCAACTGTGCCATGAGATCAAGAGTTAATGAGCAACGATTATGGAGAAGCGAAAAGTTGGGTTTTGTGATAAGTCGCAAGTATACATGAAGCACTAATACTGTGCTGAGTACTGCGGTGAAAAAAGGTAAAAAAAAAAAGTCAGTGAATAATTAAAGTTTGAGGATATAGTAATAGTGCTGCCACTTGAGAGGTTTGCTATGATATGATATGATTTGCAAAAGAATTATTGGTGAGCATAACGGTTTGCCTCAACATTTTAACGGCTGCTATTCCTACTCTGGCTTTTTTGCTAGACTAAATAGACCCAACTCCAAATTCAGCCTACACTTGACTGACGTACTGTACGTCGTCTTTTCTCTCTCTTCAACCCAAGAGCTGTTGAGAAGGAGGCTCTTGTCCGTTGGCCAAAAGTTTGTGGCAGCAGGGGTTCGTCACCTAACATGGGCCCCGGACGCCGCCGTCGTACGGTATATACCCCAGCCCAGGATATATGTGAGCCGGGGATCCGTGAGGTTAGGCTAGCTGTTCAAGGCTGAGGAGAGGGGGATCCGCAGGGTTCCGAGTTTCGCTGCGAGCGATCGAGGTCCGAATCGTCGTCTTTGTCCGTTTTCACTGCGACTTTGCTATGAGGAACTCTGGTTGACGATGAACTGTTGAATAAAGTTTATATAATCATGGGGAAGGTTACATGGTAGGAGAGAAAGAGACCAAGAGTTTCTATCTTTTGTTTTCGTGTCTTTATGTCCAAGTCTCAACGGGACCCTGATGTGAAGCTCATGCCAAGACTACCTAGGGAGCGCTCCGATTGACCGTTGAAAGTTTTTTTTTTTTTCTCGGTGTCTATTTCTTTTACTACAGATCTAACTGGCTGGTCATGTCAGTGCGAGGTCGGATAGGAATACGATGGGGGATGGATTCGGTTGGTTTGGGGAATGAGATTTTAATCAGCAAGTAATAATAAGCGGTAGTTAACTAGTTTGCAAATGACATGTCATTGATAGGTACCCTATTCCGAACGTGAGCGGAAGAGCAACCGTCCTCATCGTTGGTCATCTCGCCTACGGGTCCGATATTAGCGGGATAGCTTCGTGACTCGTGTGCGGCTGTGATATCGATCAGGTAATAGTCTGATTTAGGACAGTTGGGGAATCTTGGCTGTTGGAAGGATCTTTAGTGATGCAGGTACGGATACAGAGTACAGTAAAGAAATTTATGCTACTTGTGCCTAATCTAGATGTTATACGTAGTACTCTGTATGGGCTGTGAATTACTTATTGAAGAGCACATGGATTGGTTTGATGATATGGATGTCATATACTTTGGTGTATGCATACATATCACTGTGATTGTTGCCTTTTAACCTCTTTTGTTTGTTTTATTTTATTTTACAGTCTTTTATAGATAGAACCCCCATTGGAGTGTGTCTTTTAAACTGCGTGCGTCATGCGTCACTATTGCAGTATTCCCAGTCGGCCAGGGCCGATATGGCGTGTTGAGAGACCCAACGTACCTGTATAAAACAGGACAAACTTACTAGGGTCAGTAACTAAACTAACGCTAGTTAGTAGAGGTAGAGGTAGAGGTAGAGGCTGGGCCCTTGGAAAATCACCTTTCTTTTTTCTTCTCTTTCTCTTGTCTTGGAAGACCCTGAACCAACCAGAGATGATGCACTTACGGTAGGTTATATGTCTCATAAAGGTAATGAATAAGAATACAATGCGGATGGGCAATGATCCGAGTTTGCTTCTCCCGACTTTGGCCGATCTTTTCAGCCCTCGTGTAAAACAGCTGAAGATTAAGGAAATGTAATTTAAGCACAGTCCGGAGAATCTACAGTACAACAACGTTGAAGCCGCTGGGAACTAGGGAGGAGTGGTTGGTGCGCATCTTGAAGACCATCCATCATCCATGTTCAAGAGCCCACTAAAAGGAAAAAGGCATTGATTTAGGATCATAGAAACACGGACATTTCCTTCATCAAGCACATTGCCATTACGAACGGTATATCCAGGATTAGGTACTGACAGCTGAAAACATCCATAGAACCTCGGATCCGCTGTAAGAGAGAGAGAGAGAGAGAGAGGATGGAGTCTTTCACAGGCAAGCGGAACGGCACTTGCCGGAAGGCGGGCTCATTCTGCTTTTGTCGCGTGGTCTCTCGTTGACAGGAACAGTTACTCCGCAATCGAACAATTCGGGTCGTTTTCTGGAAGCATGAGGATAATATAGACAGGGAGGGAACCATGTATTGTGCTGATCCTTTGTCAATTGGCGTTGTACAAAACGCCGAATTCCATCAACGGGCCATTGGTGTTGATGAATCAAACCTTCTATGTCACTGTTTCAGGGTAGTATTATGTAGATCTATCAAATGTTTGATGGCACATGTATACGCAACCTCGGCCATGTTCTCTCTTTCTGTGGTGACTTGGGAATTGTAGTGAAATCTGAAATGAAGCTCATAGAAGTGATCGTGTGAGACAAAATGATCTAGTCTCAGTCTCAGTCTCAGACCCTGAACCTAGCTAGACATTGGTCTTCATTCACAAACTACCAATTGTATTGTATACTGTACACCTTGTGCTCGCCTTTATCAGCCAGTTGTCAACTTCTCCGAAGATGGGGGATCCCTTCTCTCATAAGCTCAAACTCAGGTTGCCTGTCTACCTATTGTTAGTAGGGCCCGGCCGCCGGTTTCTTGGTATCAAGCCACCCTTTGGAGTTGTGCCACCACACACAGTAGACTACCAAACTTTTGGTGAGTGGCTGTTCGAAAAGTACCGGCATGGCTTAGATGGCAGTTGGAGAATGAGAGGAATGTGGTAGACAGGGAACTCTGTTGTGCAAGGGTATTTTCTACTGGAATAAGCTACCTGTAGGTCTTTAGTGTCTAAACGAGACAAAATGTGGTATTCCCGATAATGATGATGGTGATGATGTTGCACAGCAGAAGTTCTCAGACTCGTCATTGTTTTTATTCGGGTATGAAGTGTGTAACGCATTGAATGCTTGTTTTATCTCTGCAGAATTGCACCTTCATAGGTAAGTTGATATAGGTAGTTGCGTATCTGCACTATGTAGTATGTAGTACCTTGCATACATGACATGTCGCTTTTCATTCCTTTTGCATTGTTCAAACTGGACTGGACAAAAGGTTGTGACAGCTTAGTTTGCTCTTTCTCTCGCTACTACAATGCTTTCTTCTGCTCGTTTGTTGTGTAACATTAATTTACCTGCAGGTTGAGTTGATGAAAATTGCCTAGAATTACGCCTCTCTTAGTTCTGGACCGCGCTTGGCTTCCTTGTTGGTTCTTATACATCTCTCATGTTGCATTCCTCAAACGACATGTGGTTGCCATGTTTTAATGGTGCATTTATTTCTCTTTTCTCTCGCGTGGCTAACCGCATGGCGTAAACTGTGGCTATCCTTATCCTGTATGGACTGTTTTAAGTTGAAGGTCGAGAGCTTCGAGCCTACGGGAAGAAAAGAGGCAACTTCGGTACTAAACTAGTTTCACGAGGGGCCGAGCGAGCTCTATCGATTCTTATTTCTGTATGGTAAGAGAGAGAAGAGGCAAGTTTGAGTCAAGTTAGTTCTGTCAGACTTTATTTACTGACTTGAATCATGCTTAATTAGGCCAGACCAGACTAGATTTAGGTGCTCAACATTGCCACATGGTAATATCCGTACTGTAAGCACCTTGTAAGTAAACAGTTTACTAGTAGTTAATATTCACTGACTTGTGATGTGGTTACTGTATTCAGATCAGCCTCGATTCTCGCTTGCCCAAAACCTCGGATGATTCAGACAATAATGCCAAGACACCAGCTCTCTCTTTTGCCTCTCTGCATCTCTTTGGCTTGTTTGAATGAATGTCACAATAAAGGAGAGCTCCGGGTCACCAAAGTAAACCCAGGTACTATGGACTACACTAAGACAAGCTGGAGCGGGAGCTGGCGGAGCTTACAGGGCTCTCGAACCCCACTAGCAGCCTCCAAGCTACTAGCCTGTAGTTAGCGGTTTAGCACCAACATCCATGGCATCCAGTGGAGGTATCCAGGCATTCAGGCATCCAGGCAATGGATGGACCCAATGGATCCCAGCTTCCTTTACATCGTACGACTTCCTTCCATGGTTTCCCACCTCCACTAACAATGGATATTATCTACACCCTCTCTCACTTTCAAGGGGGGGCGTTTGATGTCGACAATGGATGTCAAGCCACGAGGAATTGACGGCTTGTGGAGAAAACTTGAACTTTTCTCTCTTTATTTTCTTTGCTTTTTTCCCTTTCTTTGACCAGAGAGATTACGATATCTCCATGCAAATAGCATGGGCGTATAACCCCGTCCTTCTCCAGGGGTATGAATAGAATACTCGGCCATGGATGTCAAATTCTCAGCCCATGACCCAGATGGATATGAAGATATATTATCTGGGGACGACCCTCGCAAACTTTGGGTTTTACTGACGGACTTTGCTTCACTCTTCTGATTCATTCCTTTACTTGTTCTGCTACTCAAACTTTGACTTGTACAGCAGATATCGCCAATCTCTATCTATTCTACCACGAGAGATCTATATAGGTGAGGTGCTTCATCTACTGCTTCAACTGTAGCAAAATACCACCATATCCTCCATCCATCAAACATCATCACAATGGCTTTGTCCTATCAACAAACCAAGCTCAT
The DNA here is from genome assembly GCA_013623685.1 of Fusarium transvaalense. Classification (NCBI taxonomy): domain Eukaryota; kingdom Fungi; phylum Ascomycota; class Sordariomycetes; order Hypocreales; family Nectriaceae; genus Fusarium; species Fusarium transvaalense. The sequence continues at coordinate 104,778 of JABFFG010000108.1, forward strand.
CAGGGGCACAATCCCCGCCCTGACTGACCACGGAGAGCGCATCACCACCATCTTCTACCGCAACATGCTTCGTGATCACCCCGAGCTCAACGACTACTTCAACACTGTCAACCAGGCAAACGGTCGCCAGCCTCGTGCCCTCACTGCTGTCATCCTCAGCTACGCCAACAACATCAACCACATCACAGAGCTCATCCCCAAGATGGAGCGCATGTGCCACAAGCACTGCTCCCTCGGCATCAAGCCAGAGCATTACGCCATTGTCGAGAAGTATCTCATCTCCGCCTTTGCAGAGGTCCTCGGCCCCGCCATGACCCCCCAGGTTAGAGAGGCTTGGACAAAGGCCTACTGGATGCTTGCAAAGATGCTCATCGGTCGTGAGGCCCAGCTCTACCGGGACTTTGGCAAGTGGCAGGGCTACCGAAAGTTCCGTATCGAGAAGAAGGTCGAGGAGTCGGACGACATCTACTCCTTTTACCTCGTTCCCGTCGACGGCAAGCGTCTCCCTCCCTTCCAGCCTGGCCAGTACGTCTCTGTTCAGATTCCCATTGTCGACAAGGGATACGTTCAGTCTCGCCAATACTCTCTGAGCGATGCTCCCAGACCTGACTACTACCGAGTTACCATCAAGAGAGACGAGGGTATTCACATGACCCGTAGCGGCCGCTATCTCGCCGGCGATGCTCTCAACCCCGGTGTCGTTTCAAACCTTCTTATCGATATGAAGGATGAGGGCGACATCGTCGAGCTGACTCACCCAGCCGGCGAGTTCTACCTCGACATGTCCAACACCTCCAACGTCCCCATCGTTCTCATCTCAGCCGGCGTCGGCGTCACACCCATGATGTCCATCCTCAACACCGTTTCCGAACGCCAGCCTCACCGTCCCGTCTCCTGGATCCACGGTTCTCGACGCTCTGTTCCCTTCTACGACCAGGTCCGCCGCATCGCCCGTAACCGTCCCAACTTCCGCACAAACATTTTCAAGACTCACCTCGCCGAATCCGACGTCTACGGTGTCACCTACGACCACGATTTCCGTATGGACCTGGCCAAGGTCGCCAAGGATGACCTCTACCTGTGCCACAGCTCCACCGAGTACTACATCTGCGGTCCTGAACAGTTCATGCTTGAGATGGCTGAGTACCTCAAGGTCCAAAAGGTTGACGCCAGCCGCATGCACTTTGAGCTCTTCAGCACTGGCGACATGGAGTTCAAGGTTGATAACCTGAGCATTGCTTCTGCCTCCAAGAGCCCATCAATTGCCAGTGCGGAGCAAAGGTGTCCCAGCTCCGGAGCTATCTCTGCTAATGGTGCTACCTGCCCATTCTCAGCAGTATAGATCTAGATAAAAAAACAAGAAGGTCGGAGGTATTCATGATGGGGTTTCTAACGGTCAGGTAGGGGTCAGGAGAATTGACGAGGCGTTAAGGATATGGCGTATTTGTTTCAAGTCATTATTGTACCTCACTCGAGGATTCCCTCTTGGTGGGGGTCTACACGTGTTTTCCTTTTTGAAGGTTTACTTAATATGCATTGGTGTCCTATCTGCTGCAATAGGATACGATCTAACGTTAGGTGGTAGCAATGAATTCGGATTCTGTAGATGGATGATGGGAAGGAAAAGTATTGGCTGGGTTTGGTATGATAAGAAACGAAAGAGAATTGAACAGCATCTTGATGTTTCCTTAAAACTATTGCAGCGAATACATAACGTGATGAATTGCAGTATGAATATAAGATCTTCCAAACGAATGGACCTTTCAAAGAGTGACTGATGTACAACGGTGAGTTTACATTCCCGTATTCGCCTAAAAGAGAACCAGGGGGAAATACAACCCTTCTTCGTCTGCCCCAGACCTGAGGCCGCCGGTAGAGCGTGCATGAAATAACAGACAGGGTGAACAAACCTAAATTCCAGAAATTACTAAGAAAAGAAAGAAAAAGACAAGACAAAAAACACAAAATATCAACATCCCTCTCAATTCCGCGCTTGCTGGTCATACCCATGGAACTTCTTCCAGTGTTTAAGCAGGTTATCCTGGCGTGTAAACTTTGAAGTGCAACCTGGAAAACCGCAGGGCGTATCTTCAGTTAGAATCCCCTTGCTGGCTGCGTATACCTTGTGAGAGGCTCGGTAGTGACGGTCCATGTCTCGCTGCTCTGCCTTTGTGACTCTGCACCTAGTGTCGGCTTGGCATTTCACCGGCTTGTCGTGCGTTTTCATATGTTTGCTATGGCACCTTGTCAGACTTTGAAACACTCGCAGTTTGAAAGTTTGGAGAGAGTTAACTTTACTTACTTGAAGTCTCGGTTTCCGGGAAAGAAGCGGTCACATTCTGAGCAGTAGTATTGGTTTGTTGGTTGTGTTGTCGAGGAGGAAGCTTCTGGCTCGTTTTCTTTTTGTTTGTGTTAGTATGCCTCGATCTGTAGATTTGAGTTCCGTTTGTTGGTGTAACATACGGTAGGCAGTACTTTGGTAGGCAGAACTGGGATAACTCTGAGATGCATAGCTGAGACCTGGGTTCAGCAGAACTTCATTGGGATTAACAGTAGCAGGCTGCTGCTGCTGCTGCTGCTGTGGCATCATGTAATACGCCATCTGGCTCGTGTCCTGGCTCTCTGTTGGACTAGATACCGCTGGGTATGCAGCAGTACTGGGAACAGAGAGTTGTGAATCAGCGCTCTACTGGCTCTGACTTGGATCAGCCGGGCAGTAGACTTGAGTCTCGGTGTATTGGGGGTACGAGACTTCAGTCGTCAGGCTTGGATCGATGGGTATGTCTTCCTGGTGAGATCTGCTGGAACGGCTGTGCCTGTGAGGACGATCGCTTCGTCGCGACATGCCTGTTGGCTTGCAAGTGGTGGTATGGTAATTCTCTCAGGAAATGATCTTTTATGAGACTGTATAGGCTTTGGGCAACAGGTTTCTGATTGATATTAGAGACTCGAAAGATCAGTTTCTAGAGACATTCTGAGTTGGCATATATATACTCTTCAAGACCCTTCATGGAACGTCATGTCGTTGGAGGCCGGCCGGGGGGCCGACTGCGCACTTCCCATCAACAACGTGCATTTTTACAGTTTCGTCAACCTGACATTGCGAAGCCAACGATAGACGACTACAGAAGTTATTCGAAAGCCAAGGTTCAAAAAGATACGCATTGACGGATCTCCCAGCGGCGAGATCTGAGTGTAACCCAGCTCGCAATACCGTAACTCAGCCTCCTTGCCTGGAGAGGCGACCCAGGTGAAGGCCATATTTCGGTGAATAATTCGAGCTTCATTCGAGGAAAGTAGATGAAATAAGGCAGTTGGGAAATGTAGGAGGCCGACCGGCCAGAAATAAGGCGCATGTGTGTTGGTAGTTCACATCACCCCGCATGATGTGATAAGCCTCCCAAGTCGGCCCCCAGCATTGGCCTTGAACAGAACAAGACAGACAGACAGTTTGGGTCGACAACAAAAGTATAAAGGGTTGGCATTAATACTAGAGAGGACTAATTGATGACTTGAACCGCAAGCTATACAGAATACCAATTACTACTTGGACCTTTTCCTATCCAGCTTTGCTATCATCAATTGTTCAAACAACTGTGATCATGGCATCAAGTAAGTTGACATACTTCACAACTAACAATAATATCTACTGAATAAACCGCCTCATCAGACGAACTTGTCTCTCTCAGGCCCAAGCAGAAGCGCCGTCTATACGAGCCCATCATTTTGTACAAAGCTCTGACCGAAATAACCCACGAGGAGGGTGCCCTCAGGCCAACAGGAATTCCTGACAGGCCAGCGACAGAAGAACAAAAGTATCATCGTTTTCTCCATAGCATCGCCAGTGTTTGCGACAGAGTAAAGGGAGGCAAGACGGTCACTTCTGTCGCAATCCTCGACGGAGAAGATGCGTTCACATATGTCTTTGGCTGCAATCAGGTCTTTGGCGAAAGCTTGGACGATACAAGAGTCTTTCTGACCTCCTTGTTGGAAAGGCTATCGGGGTTTCATATGCTCCCCATTTCCGAAAAGGCATCTGTTCGAAACGAGATCTTTGGCAAAATACTGGTCTTCAATTCTCCTAGGATCAAATGTTATGTTAATGCACTGAAGAAGAATATGGTCGAGTGTTTGCTATATTGTCAGCGAATGACAACACAAGTCGGTGAGCTTCCTGCATACAAATCATGCCGAAACAAGGACTAACAGTGGAAAATAGATACTGAAGTCGGCAAGGGCCTAGAGACCCTCAGCATTGCAATCGAGGAAACAACATTCCATGAATTGAATGACAATCAATGTAAGCACCATAAATACATCATGAAACATCAATTCATCTGACACCGTCTTTCCTAGATCTTTCATCTTTCAGCAGTCTTTTACAGGCTCTCAAGTCCTTCCTGACATCACAAACAACAAATTACATACAAGGACATGCCACAGCCGGCCGTTTCAGAGATGGCAAAAGTGTCGAATGCTGGTCAGAGTTAAGACATGCCATATCACGTCTCCGGAACTACGAGAAAACAGTCCAATGCTTCATCGACTCAGAAAAGGCTTGGCCAGACCTTTTCCAAGAATTTGTTGTTATCCCTATTGAGTCAATCAAATCAGATCCGAATCCTCTTGGCAGAAAGAGCGAAAGCGCCGATGCAATCATTGGCCGGATGTGCAATGACAATGCTTCAAAAGAGAAGTACTGTGACCTTGCTAGAAGCTTGGAATGGATTAATCTAGATGATCGAATCAAGGCCCAGTGCACCAAAGATAGCTTCAGGCCTTTCGTGCACTCGGAAATCCTAGTTCTAGAATGGTTAATGGCCCGACCAAACGTCGCATTCTTCCATGATTGGAAGTATATCGGTAGTAGCAAAGGCGCCTGTCAGCTCTGCCGCTACTACTTTGACACCACGCGCCAAAACAATGACATCAAGACACGGTCGAGTCACGGTAACATCTACACCAATTGGCGATTCCCTGATATGAGGGAGTCTGAAAGATCCTTTGGCAAGAGCCGGCGACAGACTATAATCAACTCTATGATGAATAGAATTCGAGAGGATGCTTTCAGTATCTTGGTCAACAAGAGCTCAATGGGTAAGAGGCATGACTCAAGCACTAATCCTCTAACATCCGTGATGTATGCAGCCACTGATGTTTGGACGGACCGGGGCGTTCGTGATCTGCCTCATATCGATGAGTTGGGAGAGAGCCTTGCTAGACTCGCTTTAAAGTCGGTGATCGCGACCGTCGAGGAGTCGGATGTTGATGGCGAGGATGGAGGGACCAGGCTTCGATGAGGAAATTGTGTTAAAGCAAATTGGCGAAGAAGAAATGCATTTTATTTCTTGTATCTTGAGGGTTCTTGTCACTTCCTAGTCTAGATGTTATTTCTCGGTATCTATATTCCGCCCTTTTTATGTTTCTTTTTGATCCAAGTCCACTTCATGACTCAGTGATCGTTCCTCTTGTGCCAAGGAGCAGTAGCCTCGAGGAGGTCCTTGTGAAGCTGAGCGTCACCACTGATCTTGTACAATTCATCAATAACTTGGTTGCGCTGCATGAAGATGAGGAAACCGCCCCAAACGAAATCAGCGTAGCTGGGGGTCTTTCCTAGGAAGAATGGGCCTTCAGAGTTCTCCTTAAGGAGAGCCTCGACCTCCTGTACGTGTGGCTTAGCTTTTTCCCATGCCTCCTGACCGCCCTCTCTCTTGTAGAGCTCGTCGAGAGGTTCTCCAGCCATCTCGGTTCGGGTCTCCTGCCAGTAAGGAACGCTCTTCTCGCTGAGGAGACGTCCAGGGACGGTGGTGAAGTAGACAGGTCGGAGGGCGCCCATGATATTTGGCATAATTGCAAACAGCTTGGAGAGGACGGGCGAGTCCTTGTGGACGGAGGGTTCAGGGTAGTCCTTCTCAATTCGCTCCAGAATCTTGGCTGAGTCCATGATATAAGTTCCGTCAGGGAACTTGACAGTAGGGATTGTCCATGTTCCGGTAGCTGGGTTGGCGGAAATGCTGTGGAATTGGTGAGTCATAGAGTGCCCGGTGGTTGATACGAATAACTTACTGGGGCTCAAGGGTCGGCTTGATGTCGGGATACTCGAGCTGGCCGTTGTTCAGTAACGTAGACCTCTCAATTTCATGGTAAACTTACCCATTCGGTCTTGTAATCGATACCCTTGAAGTTCAAGAGAAATCGAGCTGTGAAACGATGAGCGGTAATATCATGGAGGGGCATCAGGATTACTAACTCTTCCATGGGTTGAGAGACCAAGCACCATTGGGATCTCGGCTTGGAAGATCGAAGAGAACGAGCTGCTCAGAAGACATTTTGAATGAATTGGAGATTGCTTGCTGTAGGAAGTATGTTGAAAGTCGAGAGGTCGGAGGAAGCTCTCCGTATATGAGCTAATGTTGAGCTCCGGAAGCTCATGACCTGAGGAGGGGCAAGAGTGGGGGGAGCTGTCATGGATGGGGAACTTGAGTACCGAGGTTTGAAATTAAGAACTGACGTTAACAAGGCCAATTCCTATGATGCTCGACTGGGTTTATCTTGAGGCGAAAGAGCCTTGGGGCTCGTTCGGTTTAGAGGCCGATTATATATATGTTCAGATATCTGCTGCTCTCTGTAGTTGGCGACGTTGACTCTACAGCATGTGTTCTGTCTGATGGACGTCCAGTCCAGGAATGGGCCCAATTGAGTGAAGAAAGCTTGAAGATAGATGTTACACTTGGAAAGGAAAGAAGATGAACAACACCTTCCACTTTGCGTGCAGAATTCTTTTTATTTCCCATCTGCCAAGAATCGACTTCCTGTTTAGTCATTCTGATGTTCTTGTTGGTGTAAGCTGGCAGGTGCGAAGGACTCAAGTAAGTACCTTTGTACCCAAGTAAGTTTCATAAGTTCCTTCCAGAACAAACAAATGCTCATCAACCCGACCCTAAATTCTCAAACATTTTCAGCTCAACAAACTTCTGGAATTCTTCACTGAATTAGTCTTGATAGAAACGACACACTAACAGTGATTTATAATCAACCCAAAATGACGTTATCACTATCACATCCTCATTTTCCCGCTCCCTTGTGGTAATCATTGTATAGGTACGTCCTATCACAGGCGATACCTATCACCGATATGGAAACTTCCTGCTCCTCTAAACAACTGACAAAGGCGACAGAGTCCAATATTAAAGGCAGCGGCCAGTTCAGCCTTATCCGGGTGAGGCACTCCCCAAGTCCAAACGGAATTCCGCGCCACCCTACAGCCGCCAATGAGTGGAGAATAGGTGCGGTTTGCCCACATGCCTATCCCTGTCTTTATGCAACCGTAGTGAGCCCAAAGGAGGATGGACAACCACATACCGAATCCTTCGACGTCACAGACATCAAACCCGTTGGCTGATTTCTGGGCTGAGACTCAGCCACTGACCCTTGCTTAATAGATAGGAAGTGAGGATTTGTCTGGTGTTACAGATGATCCGTCGGTTAGGAGCTTACAGCAGCAGGCTAGCAAGCTTAGCTCTGAGCTTGATGTCCATAAAGGACCCCTAATCCCCCACTTGCCAACGTTCCAAGCAGCCTAGTTTGTAAGTTGATCATCGTACACCAGTTAGTTGCTGGAAGAATCTGGCAATAATGGCGACAATACAAAACACCACGCTGCCTTCGGTTTCACTTGAAAAGCCATCGCATGAGAACTTACCACAGTTACGTCCAAATTCAACGTAAGCCAGATATCAAACCTTTCCTAGCACCTGCTAACATCTGACAGAGTTATTCATAGTGTAGTCAATGATGAGGGTCTTCCAGAGGTGGTCAATTCTAATCAGGCCATGAGGCCAACCGAATACTATGACGCCCCGATACCGGTGGATTCAGAAACAGACAAACGCTTCCATGAAGCTCCTATTCCGATAGGAACACTGGACGATTCTGCCCCTCCATTGCCAGCGCGCAAATCCATGACCCAATATCCGTATAGCCCAGGATCTTATGCGCCCCAACACCAGCCTCCATACAGCCCAGGCGGTTACGCTCCTCAAGGACCCCTACAACATCCCAGCAATGGTGGATTTACACCACAACCACCTTCTTACAACAGCAACCAAGTGATTACATACGTGACGCCACTTACTGAACTTGGAGATCACCCCAAGTTTGTGGACTGTCCCTTCTGCAGACACCGTGCCGAGACGCGAGTAAAGAAAACCTCATCCAAGATGACACAGTAAGAATTCCGTTGACACATCCAAATCTCTCTGCTAACAAGCATCAGTGTATCTGCAACAGTCCTTGGGTTTACAACCATTGCTGGTGCTGCTGTTCCCTACGCCGGAAAGTGGGCGTCTCATACAGTCCATTACTGCACCAACTGCGGCCACAAAGTAGCAATACGAAAATGGGGATCGAGGGAAATGAAGGCTCTCGGAACTCCTGATCACATGAGGGAAGTTTCGAGGTATCCATCTGCGGGTTCACCGTCAATTTCCAGCAGTTCCAGAATGAGCTAGTCATGGTTCATTTGGATGAAAGAGACCAAGAATTAATACCAGAATTGGAAGAGCACTTGGACAACTCGACCACATTTCAAGGAGTTAGTGTTGGATTAGGACAGTCGAAAAAGACATTGGCTACTGATTGTACAGGCTATATATGTATAAATACCTCCCTTTGTTTCCTGATTGTATGTATTTCAAACTGTTTGGTGGAAGCCTATGTTTAAGCGCCTACCGATGGACTGGAGAATGGAATGGATGTCTAGGTTGTCGGCTTATCCACATTCCATGGCCCCTCATTCAGGGTCTTCGTGGGGTGATAGCAAACACGTTCTTATTGGTCCACGAGGAGGATTCACTAAACTGAAGGGAGCCCTTTTTGCAAATTTTGGAGCTTCTCTTTACTTATCACCCTCCCTTTTGACCCTGCAAGCATACATAATTGTTATTGAGCTTACGTGCAGTTCTTCGTTATGGAACAAGAAGCTATCGCTGCCGGGAGGCGCATCTATCTAGGCACGAGCATCCCTCAGGCTGGTCTCTTGGACGAAAGCTAACTGTTAGTTTTGGACAGGCAACCTTCCTTACCAGGCAAAGCCCCTTGAAGTTGAAGAAGCCCTAGCTAAGAACGGCTTTGATAGTCTGGACAAGATTCACATCTCTGTCGACCCCGTTAGCGCTCGAAATCCTGGATATTGCTTCGTCGATTTCCATGACCGCGAAACTGCCGAGAGAGCTCTCTCATCTCTATCCGCAACTGTCTATGGAAGGACCTTGAAGGTTGGGCCATGCGAGCCTAAGAAGCCTCGTGAACGTCGTGGTTTTCAAAGTGAAGATGCAACTTCTCGGCGATGGGGTGACTGGAACGCCAAGTCGAGCACGAACAGTAACGAAATGAGCCATACAAACGGCAGAGGGGACAACAGAGGTCCTAATTGGGCTATTGATCACTTCGAGGACGTGACGAGGGATCACGGCGGGCGAAGACTCTACGTTGGTGGCTTAGACAAGATGATCGACCAGGCCCAGCACCAGGAAGAACTGGCACAGATCTTCTCTGGTTTCAAACCGTACGTATATAGAATTACACGCAAAGAGTACTGTCTGACTTTGAATTTAGGACTGCAGTTGGCAAGCGAATCACACCTCATGAGAGCAAGAGAACTCTGCCCGGAAATCACCACTACTGCTTTGTTGATTTCGATACCAAAGAAGAAGCAAGCTCAGCAGTAGAAGCACTCAATGGCAAAGAGATTCCAGGAGGCCAGCTGAAGGTGTCAGTGTCGGAGAGAACTCCCCAGAAGCTTGGAGGTCGTCAATTTGATACACGAGAGGGTCGCCGTGTCTCTGATCGCGTCAACAACACCCGGCCGAACAAGCCCGAGACGAACAATGCAATGGTATCCAACAACTGGCGCAGGAAGGATTAGGGTTCGAGTTACATATTACGAGATAACGGCCTAAAATGACTTTGGACAGGGAGAGAACGCTGCTTGGAGATTGGGTGTTTGGAGCTATCATGATACCGGACGATTTTTAGATGGGTATTATGATCACGGAATGGATAAATAGATGGTAGGTGTTGTATTTAAGAGGTTTATAGCAATACAGGATCAGTCCTTTTACGCGGTGGCTTATAAACATTCGTCTTGACGAGAGTCCTCTTTATCAACAAACGGTATAGAAAGCTTTTAGGATAGCCTCTGGTCTAATTTACCCAACATGATAACTTCATAAGCTATCATCCCATCTACTAGTCCTGATTCATATATGATTGAGCAGCGAGGAGCGTGGGCGAAATTCAAAAGTAGTATTGGTCAGTGCCAAGAAACAGTTGTTTGTAATAGTAAGAGGAGAGAAGGTTACCAAGCAGCAAGCAGCATGAGCATGGCTGGGTTACATGTAGCCTCAGAAGAGTAAGATATTGTTAAAGAAACATATTCACAAGTAAACTTTGTCAATTCTAAACTGAAATATGTCGTGTTAATATGCATTCTTGCCAGTTACGGTTTGCCAAGAGCAGAAGCTTGGTCTTACTGTACATACAGCGGGTGATCTACGTCTAGCGGGTCGGTGTCAGATCTTTATTTCCTCATTCCTTGTTATACACAAAATCAATAACATAGTTGGTGAAGATACGAATATTACAGAATAACACTTAGATAGGATCTTATTTTCTGTCTGTAGACTCCCTGACTTCATCGTCTTAGAAGAGATATAGAGGCAGGTATAGTTCGATAGGCCAATTACTTGCTGAACCGGGTTCTATGATTGGTGAAGGACAGAGCTTCTCTCGAATACAATGCATCAATATCATGGATTTATCAAGTTACAAAGATTAATTGCATCCAATTGGATGGAGAAATATACCTCGTCTGTTGTGGCGTCGTTAGAAATGTGGGTGGCACTAGTTAGGGGTCGGAAGTTACACTGCCTTAGTATCGCTACAGGGGAAATTTCCTAATGTAAATTCGGCTTCTCAACAACTACCACGCCATAACCAAAACCTGGACATTGCGAATTCCTGTCGAAATGGCCGAACCAATTGAACACCATGATATTCTAATCCTGGGCGCCGGCCTTTCTGGTATCAATACCGCTCATGTACTCAACGAAAGACTCCCCGATCGCTCGTATACGATCCTCGAGGCGCGAGAAGCCATTGGCGGAACATGGCGCTTCTTTCGATATCCTGGCTTCCGATCCGACTCATTTATGACTTCATTCGGCCTACCATGGCATCCCTGGAAACACGAGCACAAGATGGCGCAGGCTGGCGAAATCATCGAGTATTTGGAGGAGGCTGTGGATGCTGCTGGTATAAGAGACAAGATTCGGTTCAATCACAAAATGACGGCGTGCGAATGGCGAACCGACGAGCAGCACTGGAGACTAGAGGTTGAGACAGAAGGTCAGCGCAAGACATTCATCGCCAATTTTGTCATCAGCTGCGTGGGGTACTACTCATACGACAAGGCTTTTCAGACAACAATTCCTGGTATAGAGGATTTTGGAGGCAAGGTCGTTCATCCTCAATGGTGGCCTGAAGACCTTGACTACTCAGACAAGCGTGTCGTTGTCATCGGATCAGGTGCGACAGCAATTACAGTCGTCCCATCACTCGCCGAAAAGGCAAGTATGGTGACTATGCTTCAGCGCAGTCCCTCCTTCGTCATCTCTCGACCTATTACTTCCAACCTCGACTTTTACCTCCGCAGTCTTCTTCCTTGGTCATGGGCATACTGGCTCATTTACTGGAAAGATGTGCTGATGGAACTCATCGGCACCCAATTCCTCCTCCGATTTCCCAAGATCGGCCGCAAGCTTCTCATGGGAGAGATGCGGCGGGAACTGCCCAAAGATGTTGACGTCAATGTCCATTTTAACCCCACCTACAACCCTTTCGAACAGAGACTATGTATGTGTCCTGAAGGAGATTTCTTCAAGGCTCTGCATAGAGACAACTGTGAGATTGTGACAGATACTATTCAAACGGTCACAAAGAACGGCATCCTTCTCAAATCTGGTCGCAAGCTTGAAACAGACATCATCGTCACTGCAACAGGTTTACACTTTCAGCTTTTCGGAGGTATTGTCCCATTAGTAGACGGCCAGCCTATTGAAGTCGGCTCACACTACACCTGGCGCGGCTGCATGGTTGATTCCCTTCCAAACATGGGCTTTGTGATGGGTTACGTGACTACATCGTGGACACCTGGTGCTGTTCTCATGGCCAAGCTGTTGACGCAGGTCATCAAAGAGATAGAAAAGACGGGATCGAGAAGTGTGATGCCCGTTCTTGATGCCAAAGACAGACTCAAGCCCAAGAAGTTGCCCGTTAATGCCACAAGTAACTACTTTGTCAAGGCTGCAGAGCGCATGCCCAAGGTCACTAACGAAGGCCCGTGGTACGGACGAGTGAGCTTGGCTAAAGATTGGTGGGCGTATATGTCGGGCGATGTAACGAGCGGACTTCTCTACAGCGGAGGACAAGGGAAGAAGGACATTTGAGAGTCATTTCATGTAAAATCGTAAGAAGGAAAGAATAACGTCGTGGGTAGCTTTTGGAAGCTGCTTGGCTTACATGGCATTTGGCATAGCGATTTAGGGATGACTTATGAATGATGAGCTATTGGACTGTGTGTGTGATAGTCTCCATGGTGTTTCACTGAATTGTGATTGTGTCGTCAACACAAGAAAGCCAAAACTGATGGGTCGATTTGGAACTGGGCTATCGCATGGTTTGTTCAATAGAAGTCGAAGTCAGAGTCAAGTGCGTATCTAGCTTCTAGAACAATAACCATCGCAAAATGGAATGATCTATCCTTCTCCCGTCTGCGGTTACTCCCGTCTCGTCGTTATTGGTTCTTTTGGCTACGTTAAAGCATCGTCATCGGTTGTTCTCCGATTCGTTCACCTTACATCATCACTGGTCTCTAAACTATCGACAATTGTATAAGTCAAGCATATCTCTTTCAGGCTTCGCGAGTCTTCAGCTTACTGTATTTGGCGAAGCTATGTAAGTCTTCTCTTACATGGCTTCAACAACCGTGTACTCCCCGAGCAATGGACATGGAGATTCACAAAGCTGTTTTTGAAGTATACCACCACTGGATTGCGTCCAGAGCATAATGCTGAACAGAAAATAGTTGACCAAACGATGTTTTCGCTATATTGAATCCTGACAGATCGATCAGAAATCAGATTAGTCTTTATGTTTGCCCCTGACTTTTGGGTCATGATCGCCAAGCGAAATGGAGAAATGAAGTAGCAGCATGGCGTAAGTAACAGACCTGCGTCAAGCTCTTAATATATTCCTGTCCAGAAACTCTTGAACGTCCTAATATTTGTAGTAAAATAAACTGTAACAGCTTGGGCTGAATATCTTCACCTGACTGCTTTGACGGGGTTGCGAGGTAGAAAAACACCACTCTTCTGCATTATCACATCTCCTCATCTTCAGGTTTCCTCGACGGTGTACCCAGCGTTTCCAGACCTCTTGCACCAACCATCTCCACAGGCGCATTCGCTGGGACATCCACAGCCTTGCCTTCAGCTACCTTCCCTTGTCCCATCGCCTCTTGATACTTCCGTCCCGTCTCATCCAGTAGAGCCTGGACTTCCCCTTCTCTTTTCACGATATCCTCACGTTCCTTCTTGAGTTTCTCCACCCGGTTCTGTTTCCCCTTCATCTCATCCTCCATTCCCTTTAGCGTAGTCTGTAGACGAGCTAGACATTCCGTCAAACTGGGGAGAGGCGATATCTTTGGCGGTGCTTGTAGTAGGTCCTGGCTGGGATCTTTCCGGGGCTTCTTTAGACCGTCCATGCCCGCGCGTGTCTGCGCAGCTTCGTACGCGATTCGTCGTTCGGCATCGCTGTCAGACGAAGAATCCGAAGTATGGCCTTCAGCAGCGGTGATGAGTTCTTCCATCATCTTTCGATCTTGTCTGCGTCTTTCCTTTTCAGCACGCTTACCAAGAGAAAGCCCGCCGTCTTCAACATAGTTATCGAACCCCTCTCCAAGATCTTCATCCTCTGCTATTAAACGTGTGTCGTCCTTCTTTTTGCGTGCGAATGGATCATCGTCATCCTCGACCGACAGAAAGTCCTTCTCCAGGGCCAGTCGTTGGCGTCGTTCCTTTTTCTCACGAATTTCGGCCTCGGATAAAATCGCTGTAGGTTGTGGTTGGCTCAACTCTACTGAATCGACAACGAGTGCGCCCTCCAGCTCCGAAGCATCCAGATCCATCAAATCGCTGTCGTCGGGAGGTAACGTGGAGGGCTTTTGGGGGGTGTTTGGTGTAGATGATTGGAGCTCTTCGAGGTACTCTTTGCTGTATTTGGGTCGGTCGTCATCGTCTCCAATCGATCTCATAGGAAGACCTTTCGTTCCTAGGCCTCTTTTAATAGCGCTGTTTTCCAATGCGCGCCCTAAAGGTAGTTTCTTTGGAGTGAACACCTCGGTGGGCTCGTCGCCGCCTGCAGCACCATCATCTCCACCAAACGATAGGCGTGAAGACTTGTTCGGTTTCTTCTTTCCTTTTAATGAACCTGATCGGCTGATAACCGGTCGAACGACCACTGGCCCGTCGTCGTCTTCCTCGTCATTGGTGGCCGATGCATCCCCAAGACCCTCACCGTCCGCCGGGTTGAAGCTCTTCCTCAAGCCTGACTGTCTAAATGGTTTTCGACCAGATTTCGCGCCGAATAATGGTTTGGCAGGTTCTGTATTCGCAAGGGTCAGCCTTGATCTCATCAGCAACAGTCGCAAATCCAAAATCTGGGAATACTCACCATCGCTTGTACCACTGTCGCCAGTGACTGTGACATTTTCACTCGGATCATCGTCATCGGCGACCTTGATGACCTTGGCCTTTCGTTTTGCAGCAAAGCTCATGATGTGATCGTTTCTAAGTTTTTTTTATTCCTGGCGCATTCTGATCAAAAAAAAGGTAGAGTTTCGCGACGCGCACCTTGGGATCGATTAAAGTGACGTGCATTTGTTGGTTTGGAATCTTATCTCCACGTGACTCGAATTTCTCATCCAGCTGTGAAATGCAGTAGCTCCAGGCCGCGATCGCGTCGCATAAAACAGCATCCAAGCTATACTACATTGACTGCTCAAGATGGCGCCCGCGCAACCTGAGCTTAAGAAGGTCCGTCTCAATATTTACTGCGTCGCATAGCTATCAGGTCCTCCTCTAGCTTCTGAGCAGCCTGAACCCTTGCGACCTACTGTTTCTGTTTCTGATCAATAACTAACTTTTCTACAGTACCTCGACAAGAGACTGTTCGTTCAGTTGAACGGCAGCCGAAAGGTCATTGGCGTCCTCCGCGGTTACGATGTATGGAACACTTTTTGCGATTCAAATAGGATAAAGCTGATGAGATTAGGTCTTCCTGAATATTGTTCTTGACGAGGCGGTGGAGGAGAAGGACAATGGCGAGAAGGTCAGAATTGGCATGGTTGTACGTTTTCTCACACTCCCGCTAGATCACTCGAAAACAATCCTTGCTAACATGTCAACAGGTCATCCGCGGTAACTCAGTGGTGATGCTCGAAGCGTTGGAACGAATCGGTGGAGACGACCGACGAGGAGACCGATAATTCCCCCCTGACAGCAATGGAAGCACGGGAAGAGATGATGGATATTATATGATCTTTATTGGCGTTAAGGTCGAAAATTGAGACACGTTCTTGCGGACACTTTGTTTGGGACACGTCTTTAATAGACAAACAAGAGAGGATGCCCTTGACTGTTGTACCGTGCCCGTCCTTACTCCTTCGTTTCCCAGGCCTTTTCGTCGTAAAAGTCCATCAACTGGCCAGCATATGCCTTTTGCCAACCCTTGATACCTCCGATTAGAATCTCAGCCTTGATATCAGTCTCACCAACCTCGTCGAGGTAGTCTTGCATCCACCCAGCGCATCGTGGACCCCGCCCATTGGAGCTCCCTAGAGTATTATGAGTAACGGGTTGGAGTAGCCTCTCGGGTATTAGAGTACTTGCCGCAATAAAAGATGATTCTCTTTATACCTGCCTGTTTAACAAGCTGATAGACCTGAGGACGGGTCTGGTAGAACGTGTGAGCGGGGAGGTTGATGGATGTAGAGACAGTGCCACCCTCCCAGTCAGTCCTTCGAACGTCGACCAAGAGAAAATCTCTTTTGGCGTTCTTTCCAAGAGCTGCATTCACCTCGATCAGCTTGGCGATAATAGCTGGGTCGGTTCGAGGACACTCGGCCTTTGGCTCAGGAAAAGCCTCCCACCATTGCTGCTGCGGGGTGTCTTGCGGGGCGTCGTCTCCCATGATGTATATAAGTCTTGTAGGTGTACTGCAAAAATAAGTTGCGTAGTAGGGTCTGTTGATGTTAGTTGTAAGATTTTCTGAGGTATTTCTGGGAAGATATGCTTACATTGTCAAGTGGAAGGCTGAAAGATGCGTAAAGAGGTTGATGATGACGATGTATGTAGTGCAGCCCCGGAACGTTTATCCCGAGTCACGATTTAAGAGGACGATTGAGGCAGTCACTCCCGATCTACCAGCAACACTTCACATGAGATTCTTATCATGAATATTATAACTGATAGTTCGGAAGATGACGACACCCTATGTTTCTGAATTTGGACAGAATTACTGTCTTATCTCACATTCAAACAACTGACCAAACACTTTCCAAGGTTGTTTCTCATTCTTGGTATTGCAATCACTAGACTTTCTCGAAGCCTTTGAACTCATGCTACATAGTATGTATTCTTATAAGAAAGCTACCTATTTAGTTTCAACACTCGGCGAAAACAATAGCTCTGAGACTTCTGTTATTTTGACAACCCTCCATTGTATGCGGCATGAACATATAAGAACAAATTTGACCTAGAACCAACAAAAGCAAGAGATAAATCAGATAGGTCAGTCTGACGGAAACTCCAACATCTCAAAACCATTAAACCTGAAATTGTGACGGCTTATAAACACAAAAAGCCAAACAAACCCTCGGCCAAACCACCTTTCTTCGGGGTGGTGTCTCGCTTATTGGCATTTGAGAACAGATGAAAATATTAGAAACCACCCCGAAGGAAGGCCGTTGGGCCGTGGATTTGTGCAAGCAACGCCCCATTCAAGAACTTCAAACTTGCAGATACTCCAGCTGGATTTCCCGGGGACAAAAGAAATCGCTACCCAACTGAATAGATCGGAAATATTCAACAGTTCGAGTAGCTTCACAGACTCCAAGGGGTAACACCTAGAAGTTTTAACGCATTCTCAAAAACCTGTCTCGCATTCTCGTAGAGTGCAAGCCTTGCTTCGCTTGCAGATTCTTGGTCGGCCCAATCTTTCTCATCGTCATCATCGAGCGTGACCAAGAGTTGATCGACTAGTCGCAGCAAGTATACAACTATAAACGATGGCTCGAGTGATTTGAAAGACCCATGTGCTGCATCTGGGTATTGCAACAAAATTCGCAATAATTCGGCATAGTCCTCCGATTCCAACGAAGCATAGTCTAGGGCCCCGTAGTCGAAGTTGGTAGGTTCCGATCCTAATTTCTTCGAAAGCCTGGCATAGCAATTTTGAATGGCTGCTCCTGTTTCTCCCTCAAGAGCTACCATCTTTTTTGCATCGCTTGTATAAGACGTGTTACGCTTGTGGTAGTGATCCTGAACAAACAGGCCCGCAAGACCAAGCAAATCCACTGACCTCTCCGAGTTGTCAATATGAGACACTTCCTCGTCTTCCTCTTCAAGTTCGGCTTGCACCATTGACCGGCAACCGTCGAGGTAATCACTCAACAGCGCTGCACCCTTCAACTCCTCCGGAAGACCATTGATCTTGGCAAAAGAAGTGTGTTGGATGCGGTCTGCGAGATCCTGTCGCCCCATGAGCTTCAGTGTCTTGATAACTCGGTTGAAATGCATCTCTTGCTCCATCGCAGCAACGTAGATCATTTTGTCGAAGGAGTGTGCCTTGAACCGGTCAAGCACTGCGGCAAGATCTCGCAAGAGATATGAGGTTGTTCCGTTCCTGTATCGCAACACCGCAATAGATAGCCCCTTTGCTTCGTGTTTCGAAAAGTCAATTTGCCAGGAATCATCGTGCTCTTCATAAACCCCCTTCTCTTTCAAAGCCTGTTCCACCTCAGCAATAGACTCGGGAGTCACCTGTGATTCTCCAGAGTATTCATCAAACGTTACCCCAAGTTGTGCGTATGATTCTGTTAAATCTTTGACGGTGGCGTCTCTGAAGCGTTGCCACAGTGAAATGGCTTCTGGGTCTCTGTCTTCCATCTTCTTAAAGAAGGCATCGCGCTCGGCATACAGGCCTTGTGATTCAATCTCAGTAGCGTCTTGATCATTCGCTTTCATAGCCTTGCATTTATCCACCTCTGGCTTGAACAGCTCCTCGATTTTGTGGTTCACCTGAAGGAGGTGACGAAGGGGCTGTTTCGCAAACTCGTCTTCGGAGCCGAACCGCTGCCAACCTGCAGCAAGAAGACCAATTTGCTTTCCCCAATCGCCCAAGTAGTTCATCCTAACGACATCCCAACCCATACTCTCGTGAATGTTCGCCACATAAGTACCGAGAAGTGTGCTGCGCAAGTGCGATACCTGGAACTCGCTCGCCATGTTAGGGGATGAGTACTCCACGATAACTTTCTTCTTTGGGCCGTCGGGCGCAGCCGGATCAGAAAGTCCTAGAGACGTATCATAGCCGTACGAGATGTTTCTATCACTGATATACGATAGCAAAAGTCGAGACAGTGTGTTTGGTGAGAAGAAGACTTGAAGACGAATACCGTCTCGAATAGGGCATCCAAAAGGGGGCACTCTTGGTAACTAATTGTAAGCTATGTCAGTATCCCTCGATTTAATCAGATTCATTTTGATGTATCCTTACATTTTGGAGAAGATCCTTTGCGAGGTCTTCGTTGTTGATATCCTTGAGTCTCAGCCTTGGGGCAACGACCACAAGGTCCCCCATACCCGTAACATTGGAAGTCTGAATGGCGTCGTAGGCAACCAGCCTATCGCAATTGGTGAGCTTCTGGATCGTGTCGGCGAGGTAAACTCGGAATATGTCCTGCGGATTGTGCACAATGTCTGCGCCGGGGTATTCTGGGATAGGCGTGTCCAGCCCTGCTTTTCCTAAAAGGTTCTCGATCCCGCTGACAGAACAAGTTGTTACTGCCATAGCCACGATGTTTATTGTGATGGTGTTGAGAGAAGAGGAAAGTGAGTCAGATGACAACTTTTGGGGGTTGCCTTTTTTGAAGCAGCCAGCTGAGCTACAAGGCAAGAGCAACCATCAGCATATAAGGTAGGAGCGTAGGAGTAGTCGGGCATCAAAACACCTGACTCTTCAAGCCTCAAACTAAAAGTCGATTTCATGATTTGCCTATAATGCTTAATGCCATGAAGATGCGAGGTGAGCTGTCACCCCTCCAAGCTGTCCCTCAAACGAGGCTGTCAGCAAGCAATTGGCTATAACTCACCAACCGCAAGGGAGGTGGTGTATGACACACCCCGCGATAGTGGCAGGTAGTATTCGGGAATCCCTATAGGTTTGTGCCATTGGCGTCGCAAGACGTGTCATATCTCTGATATGATCATCTCCGAGTTAATACCTGAATTCCAGAGACTCGGTCAGTCAAAAGGTTCCCACGCATGTGAAGAAGAATAATAAAAAGGCAACTGGATGTGACTGGTAGAGCCTTTTACTTGATGCGCGTTTTGAGGCCTTCAAGCAACCCTTGCAACTTGTGAGATTCTCAAACGTCTTCCTTTAGGTAGACGCCTTTTTCGAAGATGGCATGACCACATTCAGTTGATGTCAAATGGTACCTAATCAACTACATCGTCAACCTGAAAGTCACACCCGCGCTCGCTGGGCACAAATTCACATTCCTCAGTTTTTGAATGCTTCCCTTCATTCTCGTCACTCATTTCCAAAGAGCCTCAAATGCATACACCATGGCCGTAGAAGAACCTTCTTTAGCCTATCTTCAAGGACCTCTCCTTGGACTATCTGCATATCATGGTTAGGAAAGCTCATCATTGTCTGTAAGCCAGACCATTGGGTTATGTCATAGGTCATTAAGCTCTCAAAGGTAGTAGATGTGAAATATAATTCCATGCATACTTAACCAAACGTACTATCCAGAGACTCACAATGTCTCTCACATAGGAAGTCCTGGATCCTCTCTTCTAAAGCGCCTCTTCGTGCTCCCATACAGGAACGCAAGCCCAGAATGGTAACATACCCAATAGAAACACTTCATCAGCAAATCAACCATTGCCTTACTCCGTAGAGCTAACCTCATCATCCTCGCAAAGCCGTTTAGCTTTTCAACAAACGCTTTACCATGAAGAGCAACATGTTTTCGTAGCATGTACAATATTCCCGCTAGACATATGAGGACAAAACATGTCACAAGAAATATGTATTCAGGCCATGACTCTTCGTTGCCTTTCTGTGGTTTACTGCCATAAACTTGTGCAATAAGGGATAGGATGGCAAAGACCTGTGCCATGTTAGCTTTTCGCCTATTCAGGGGTAAGAGGGGGGCAAAATTACAACTGCCGCGATTGCGAATTCTTTGGCTCTCTCATCTCTGCTTTGCTGTTCATCTGCGCGATCGAGCTTCCTCTGTGGCGCAATATCAGTATCACCGACTGGATAAATAGCTCTCAAGAGCTGGGGCAAAGAACCTACTTCACGTCTGAGCTCCTCGAATGATCTTTTTGTCTCCTCAAGCTTATCCCCAATCCCCCTCAACTCTTTGAGTATTTCCTCGATTGCGCGTAAAGTCTTCAGAGCTTTGAGGTCGCTTCGTAGACTTTGCCACAGTCCCCCTTGAGGCACACCGGCTGAGCTCAACTGGACATCTCTCGCCAGAAAGTTTTCGACTTGTTCGATAATTTTTGTATTGTAGAATATTACCTTCCCCAATAGTTCAGGGAACCTTTTCCAGTCTTGTTTGTTTGAAGGATTGAGGTTCCTACTGGGGCCGTCTCTGGTATCGGGTGTCTGCGAGAAAGTCAGCCAGTCTTTGAATATTATTTTGCACCTGCCAGAGCTAAAACTTCATGCAAGTGCTCTGGTGGTATGAGGCTCACATACGTAAGAGTCTAGGCTGTGTTTAAAGACATCATTGATACGCGCGTGGTGCCCATGAATCTTGTCCAGCTGTATTGTCAAGGCAACGAGAGAATACTGCCTTGGGCGCCACTGGATCGCCGTATCCCTTACTTCAACCTCAACTATAATAGGGTCAACAAATCCTTCCGAGCTCTCGAGTTCTTCTCCTTCCTCAAGCAAGCGTGGTTCACTTGCAAAGAAGTCATCATCAAAGCAGTATGTTGTCCAATGCTCTTCAGTCATTCCGATTGTCGAAAACGAATACACTCCTTCGTGAAGTACCAGTTTCTCATCAAGAGGTGGATCTTCCAAGCAGCCTAGAAGGGGGCGCAGTTCCTGTAAATTCAAAGATTCCAGGGGGTAGCGCGCACGGAACTTGAGCTTTGTGTCATGAAGCGTACGCCTATCCTGTCTTCCACTGAGACCGATTGCATAGAACGGCAGTGTGAAGCTAATAACGTAGCTTGTGTTCCAGAAGTTCTGGACAAACAAACGCCTTGTCAGTGGTTCCCAATGCTTTGGCAGTCCTATATCTTTCCTGACTTACAGAGACTTTCAATTTTATGCTTGGAGTTGGGCTTGTTGTAATGTAGTTTGCAAAAAGATCTTGAAGGGCAGGAGCTTGAAACTGATTTGCTGTCTTCAAGATTGCCATCACGCTTGTCCCGTCAGGATTACTGACAAAGCTTTCAGCGAGTCAGTAAGAGATTTAGTCAACATCTATGGTAACTCACAGATGCCGGATAGGGCCAATCATCTCTCCCAATGGGCCCTCACGAAACCGCTATAGGAGGTTAGTTGCTATATAACTCGGCGGACGGAAGCTTGTACGTACCTCGTTCTTTAAGACCTTGTAGAACTCAAGGCGACCTAATATATTCCCATAAAAGGAAGTCTCAGTCGCACCATCCCTACGAAGCCAATAGTTTCGATCTGACACCCAGGCTTTGGGCTCTTCGACATTTGCTAGTTGGTGGTCTCGAATTTGAGTCGGGTCAAGTCCAAGAAGAACCAATTCAGCACCCTGGCAGAACGCTTCAACACATAAGATTTCGTGTTCTCCACGAGCTGCCGGATGTCGTTCCATGACAAATGAGATCTCAGGGCAGTCACAGCCATTCCTCTCTCTCAGCATCTCTGTGAAGGGTTTGTTGTGCTCTGAAGCTGAATACTTGACCATCCTGCAGTGCTTCTTCCATTCATCTTGTTCAGTCCAGATGACGGAAGTAGCTGTGGCTACCCACTCGAAATACCTAGATGCGACTCGAATAGATCCATTATGTACTGGTAGAATTGGGGGTGGTGCTGTGTTTCTTCTTAGAAATTGCATGGTTTAGTATGGGCATCAGCCTTTTGTCTGTCTGACTGTCTGTCTGTCTTGACACTATAGGTAACCGGGTCAGTTAGTTCGTTCCTTGATTATCAGTCGGTCCAGCCACTCTCGCTTCACCAAGAAGGTCCAAGACAGATTCATAACAATAAAAGGAACGATCTTGTGAAGCTTTTTACTGCATATAAGGAATCTGGCAAACATTTTTTCCAGTCTCTCCTTCCTCTTCATCCCCTTCCTCCGTGATGATCCCAACCAATATCTTACCTCCTGGTAGAAGGAGATCGAGCTTGGAGGCTGGAACAGCCTCAGCTTCAACACATTCAGGTAAAGAGACTCCTTGACAATGAGACTCAGTGTGATGGTGAGAGCGAGTGTTAATTCGTCGAGTGTCACAGTTCGGGCAGCGTGGATTGCAGCAATTCGGGCAAGGGTCAACAGAGACCTTCATACCTCCATAACCACATAGACACTATCAAACAGTCAGAGATGGTCGTGTATATATAACCAGAAAGCGCGCGCTTATGCTCCAAGGACTCGCAAAGGTTGCCTGAGTCTAAGCCCAAGTGTCAAATGTGTATTTTTCCTTCATCTCTTCGGGTTCACTTACACAAATCCACACCCAAACGACCTTCCTTCGGGGTGGTATCTCGAGTATTGGGATTCGAGGACATTCTAGAGGCGCAGCAACTTCATCTCATCAGCTGTTTGGCCTATAGAATAACCAAAAGAAAAGGGCGTGCAAAAGGCCTACTGTCAATGATGGAGAGTCTGGAAGGCCTCAGAGGTATGTTCCAATCGGCGAGTTCAGCAAAGCCATTGTAATTTTCTGCCTTTTTCTGTTCTGCCTTCTAGACCTTTAAGTCAGCCGCAATAATATCCCCACCACTGTAGGGTGGCCTGATGACCATGATGAAGTTGATCTTGGCAACCCGCACCTCCAATTGAGTGGTCACGAATGACCACATTGTCGTTATTCTTTTTCTCTTTTTCGAGTTTTTTTTATTTTAATATTTTGGTGTGGTTCGCATATCGAGATGGATGTGTGAGAGACGCTCAGGCTCCTTCGAATAAGGCGACCGGCCATCTTCTTTTGAACCGGGGGGGTTATCATTATAAGGGTGTGATAAGGTACATAATAAAGTTACGCCTTGCAGCCCAACTTACCTTCACACAAGTCACTTACAGCAACATTCTCAACGAAACCCTGTGCATGTCTCTTAAACTAGCCTCAGTCAAGTAGGGATGATCCAATCTGCGGGATGAATTGATACGAGCAGGTCTAACAGGACATAGAGTGGTTACTATCTTGTCTCTTTCACAAGTAGTACCAAGCTTTCTGGACTGAGAGAACTGTACAACACACAAGCGCCTACCTATGTATTACATAGTTTCTTCATAAACCAACAGTCAATCTATCATCAGGTAACGCAGCTAAGAGCCTTCTGCAGAAGACAATCCCTTGGCCGTCTTCTCACCGAATATCAGCTGGGATCAGGTGAGCGGTGAATGACTAGAGGTGAGACTTCAATGGCTAGACTGATCCAGATTTTGTGAGTGTTGAACTATCGCATGTAGGTGTCACCGCAGTCAACTAGCTGCATATAATCAGCCTCGAAATTTACTTCGACGCTTCGCGAGACCCATCAACGGGCTTGTTCTACATCGGTGTGCAAGGGCCTAGGGTGGCTTTTGCAGAAAGTTTCTCCTATATCGGCACTTGAGAATTCAACAACGATTATCGGAGGCCAGCCTCATAATTTGTATATTAACGGAAAGGTGCAATTAGACATCCGATGCCGAAGGGATTTTCACTGCTCGTTGTTGCCCATGGAGTTCATAACAGCTCCCCAATCCAAGTATCCATCAAACCATATCGAAGGGTCAACCCCTTGAAGCATATCGGGACTCCAAGGCATCTCGTTCCAGTCGGGCATCCCAAACCCGTCCATCTGCATTTCGTTGCCCGATTGTGCTATACCAGCTGCAGTAACTCTTCCGTTATCGCTCGTACTATGATCTTCCATTTCGGTGTCTCTGATTTCACCATCGTGGATCTTCAATGCACCTGTTCCAGACGCAACAATCTCTACCCACCGTTCCAGCTTTGCCCTTGTGATCCTGACCTTGATGGCACTCATACTCCAAAGGTTGTGATCTGAATTACCAGGTTCGGCTGAGGCTGCCTGAAAAGATGCGTTGGCTTCCTCAAACTTGGAGTATATGCCTGACAGTATCCCCGTGACGTCCAAGTAGAGTCCTGGTTGGGTCTGAATCTGCGACCGCAAGGCGGCCACTGCAGCTGGTAACCGTGGATCTGTACCCTCCCGCAGAACGATAGGACTGGCTGCTTGCGAATTGTTCTCACCAGCACCGGGCGTTGTGGACGAGGGCGTAGCATGAGCTGGGCTTACGCTCGCCGAGTATTCAGAGTCTGCTTTGTACAGTTCCACATTCGGATTTTGTGCGCTGGTATCTTCAGGCATTGGCATGGGAGGCCTTGTTAAGGGGATTTGCGCTGTAAATTTCGTCCACCGGCCAAGCATGGTCATGCCGTAAATCAGTTGCGCAGCTATCGGAGTGGTCTGGTTGTGGTACTCAGAGATTGGTATTGATAACCAATGGTCAAAGAAACGTTTCAAAGCGTTTCTCGACTGGTAGAATATGTCGAGTGCTGAGGCAGCCCCTAATGTAGGGGTTGTCAAAGACTCTGACATTGAGATTATTCGAGCAGTGTCAAGTAAAGGGGGCTCGTATAGACGGAGCACTGCTGTATTGAGAAATATATTTATCACGTCTGAAGAAACAACATTAGCGACATAAGCCAGGAAATCAGCTCATAAAGCACTTACTGTCGTTCTGAAGCTCAATGGGTAGCCCGTTCCGTATCCTGTCGAGCTCGGTATGGAACGCGGAAACGTAGGCCGACATTGGCGCTGTAGGAAGACCAATAACTTCCTCTGCAGGGTCGTCGGGGGCGTTGAGCTGCGAGATACGCTCGGTCAAGTGTTGGATACGAACTAGTGCTGCGAGTCGCACATCTGTCTCATATTCTCTCTCTTGTTCGAGCACAGATAAACACCCTTGAACATATTTTGTATAACGCATCGACTCTATCCGTTGGAAACCAAGTGCCATCCTAGGAACAAGTCAGCTTCACAAAAGCTTGACAGGCGGAAAGAAGTGCAACTCACGATGATGATAAGTACCACACTCCTAAGAGCGCCCTCCTCTCCTCGTTCGTGCGTGCTTTGGGCTGAAATGGTATTACAACCATCAAGCTGGTCCGTTCGTGAACAGTCGTGCTTCGGTTCAAACCCAGCTCGCCGACGAGCGTAGTGGCCAAAGCAATCAGGTTGTTCAGTTGAGCATGCATGAAGCAGTGGTACTGATACCACGAGACTATGACAATGATACCTAGTAAAAGGTCTAGTGATCGTTCTGATCGGATGAGCATGTGGTCTGCGACGTGTTTCATCAGATGGTACATCTGGGCTCTCATCGATCTTAGACTACGATGTGATGTGACCATCCGGATAGACGCCATGAGAAAAGGTCTAGTTTCTCTGAGTTTGGCTGCTGTAACACCACTTGGTATGATAACGAAGGGGTTCAAAACCTGGAACTGCCTTCGATAGAGGTTGAGAAGCTCCTGGTCTGAACCTGGTGGAGGTGGAGCTTCTCCGCTGATCTGTCTGCAGATACATTGGGGCGGCGCATAAGAGTTGTAGGTATCAGGAATCGACCACCCTTGAGTATTGGATATAAAGGAAGGTTCAGTCTCCTTTGATGAAGGCTTCTGCTGATCAGTCACATGAGGGTCTACCTCAGTTGGGATGCAGGTAGTATCAGTTGCTAGGTCGGCATTAGTTAAGCCGCCTGCCTTAAGGAGATTGACCAATCCATTGAGTCTTTCCTCTATCTGTGCAGTTCGGCTAGATAAGTCATGTTAGCGAGCAACGGAATGTGATGCGATACATCACCAGGTATCCATAAGACTGGTGTGGTAGGCATTGTTTGATTGCGGTGACTTACGAGGGCTTGACTGTTCTCTTTTTCCGAGGTCGATGGACCTGTTCAGTGCAGTTCTTAACTAATCTTTCACATCTATGGATGCAATGCATGCGTCAGTCCCGTTTGTGCTAAAGCCCCGGATAATTATGGAGAGCTTCCGGAAGAGCCCCGTTAGACCCGGGGGATGGACCTCCGAATAGTCGGCGGCACGTTCGGAACCTGTCGCAACAACACCATGCTGGCAGTTACAGAAAGGAAAGGGGTAGGAACAAAATAACATACCTATCGCATTTTGCTCCTGGTGCATTATTTGACCGTATGCATTTGGCTTTGGCTGTTGAACATTGCGCGCAAGCAGCACCCCATTTAGCCGTTGCAGGCTTCGGTCTATGACCATCAATGCTCGACATCATAACAGGTCCAGATAAGATCTGCAATTGCATAAAGATCGTGCAGGAAAAAGAAAGAGCGGTGGGCCTTGCAGAAAGAGAACAAGTCCGGCGGACTTTTGGACAATATTATAAAAAGAGGCCTGGCTAGTTAAATACCTACCTAGGATAGATATTAGGCAGGTAGGTAACTACCCTTTTTTATGAAACGACGTCAAATCAGGAGGAAGGCGCAGACAAGGGGCCATGGAAAGTCCTTTCTAGCTAGAGTGGGTCTAAGGGGGTCGGGATAGATCGGACCTTCTGATGAACACCATTCTTACTGGTAAATATTAATGGATTTAATTCTATCTATATGGACGTTATCTTGACTTTATTATCTTGATTTATGTCATTACGAATTGAATGATCTTGAACATTGCGAAACAGCACGCGTGAGCTGATGCACTATGAAACCGCCAATCATGTTAGTGAACAGCCAACAACATACCACGCGCAAAGGAACGCCGCGAACTCCCCTCATAAATACCTCTATAGGAACTGGAGCGGAAAAACTGAAGAGATACCCGTTCTGGAAACCTCAGGTCTGCTGTAAGCTGTCATAAACTACCCAAGGCACATACACATGTAACCACATGATGAAAAACACTACAACGTCATCGTGACATTGGAACGAAAGACGTATTCATAGATTGAATGATTGCATGCTTTGCTACTCAGTGACTGCTCAAAAAAACTGAAACGCATTCTAACAAAAGAAGCCCCTTATCGAGGCACCTGATACAAGCTCCTAGCCTTTATACGCCCATATATCAAATACACCATATGATGATACATGCCGCCCTGGAGTCATTAGGTTGTGAAAACTCCCTTGGTCGGCTTACACAACTCCAGAAGCCCGACAGTTCCCATAATCCTTTCTGCTTCCCATTCTTATCTTACTTGGACCTGGACACGCCAGCACCGATAACTCCTGGAAGCTTCTCCTCACCAACGCTGAATAGCATGCCAATGGCCAGGTAGAGGATAGTAACGAGGGAAATGGTGAAGCCAGCAAAGAGCCAGAACTGAACGCTGATGTCCTGCTTGGAGCAAGCGCCTCCAGCCCAGTGAGTGACGCTACCTGTCTTGGACTTGGTGCTAAGGCAGTGGCATGAGAAGCAAGAGTCGTCGCCCTTTCCATACCTGCTCTGGCAGTTACCGTGGCCTGAGCAGTTGCCAGTTCGCTTGTTACACTCGGACTCGGACTTGAAGCACATGGAGGCGGGAACTGAAGAGAACTTGGGGATCTCAGGGACGGATGAGGTCTCAGCGGCGGGCGCTTCCTGGATCTCCTCAATAGATGAGATGACGGTCTCGGCCTGTCGGCGTCGGAGGCCCTGGTCCTCGCCGGACTCGTTCTCGCCGTCGACCTCCAGGGGAAGGAAGATCAAGGTGGTGTGCAATTCGCCTGACTCGGCGAGCTTCTGAAGCTTAGGAAGCTCGTTTAGGAGGGTAGTGGGATGATCACCATCCTTATCCCGGCGTTAGATAAGTAGCACAGACAGTAAAGGGCAAGGAGTTTAAGTACCTGGGATCTACTGTATGTCGCAAAAGCTGCTCTACCACGGAAGCAGTTGTCGTCCATAGCGACAATCTGGTTCAGGGGACATTCCGGCATCTTGGCGATGACGCTCTGGAAGATTTCGGGATGCTCCCCGTTCTCCTTGCTTGGGTCCAAGGTAAAGTCGGGCTGCGTGTTGAAGAGCCAGCCAAAGAACGATTCGTACTCGAACGTAGGCATTCCATCGATGTTGATAACCAACTGGCGTGGCGTCGCGGTCTTGTCATCGGAAAACAGTGGCGCAGGAGTTTTTCCATATTTGTTCATTAAAGAAATGATTCTCTCCTCATCATCGGAGTCGGTGAAGTCGCGGAATGATGGTCCCTCTCCTTCGGGAGCGAGACGCTGGTGGAGGATGAGGCGTGCTTCGCTCGGGGTGAGACTCGTCGTAGGCTCGATATGGTGGGATCCTCGTAGGATGTAAACTTTGGCAAGGTCGGTAGCGGCTTGCTGAGAAGCAGCAGCAAAGCCTGCAAGGGCTGCACTGAGCCCAATGGTGAGCTTCATTTTGATGAGGGTTGATGAAGCTTGTTGTCTAGGTCCAGCTGAGATAGCTTGAACGTCGCAAGCTTGATACGCAACGCGAATCGGAGATGATGCACGTGTCGGGTTGCGGCCTGGAGTTGTTCCGTCGTCATACAGTGCATATAGTTTCCATGTCTCATCGCATAGGGAATAGCAGGATACTCAAATGTCAACGCTTGGATGATAAAAAGTAAAATAAGGAAATTGGTTCAGCCTAATTCTTGTGAATTGAATTGTTGTTCCTTCTCTTTCCCTGCCTGACTTCAGCTTGTTGTTTCAACAGGCGCAGTCAAAGCAAAGCACAGTGCTTCTATGCAATACACTGTGGGCTACTATAGCATAGGTAATGCGGGCTTCTAGGCTCTGCGATCGCGGGACAGTGAATCTTCGCCAACATTACGATCACTGGTTTCGCCATTATTAGAATGTCTATTATTTGTTGAACTACTCACCCGCGATAGGTTTCGCATTCTTTTCTCTTCGCAAGGGCTATCCCTTTCTTCTCGAGGCTTTCGCCTTACGGCAAAGGCAGAGACGGCATGTTAGCTCGACAACTTGCTCTGCGACGAGGAGCTCTCTCCCCGTCCAGACCATCTACTCAACGAATACTCGCTTACCAGATTCGACCTCTCGACCGACGGATATCCTTTCTGCCATGGCGCCAAAAGAAGCCCGAACCTCAAAACTACCCGGTTTACTTTGCGAAACCCAATTCGCCCAGTCCCAATCAACTCGGCCCTTCGCTGAGTCCAGCTGAGGAGAAGAAGCTTTTGGGAAAGATCAAATGGCATCTTCGCCACGTTCGCTTTCGGTATGTCTGTCAAAATACACGCTGCGCAACTGTCATAGATATGATTCTGACACCTCACTAAGTCGCTGGGCTTCTACGATTATTACATTTTACATATGCTGGCAAATCTTCTGCACTGTTGTGTTCGATCCTCTATTCGATTGGGCTGATGCCGAATGGGAAGCTTTGTCTGATAAGGAAAAGGAAGAAGCGGAGGCTAACCACGATCCCGACGAGCCGTTGTTGTTTCTCCCCTTCCCTTTCACAACGGAGGAAGTTAAGCAACCCCCATATCGAGGTTCAGATCCAGAATGGCAAACATTTGTCAAGATCAGCCAGGACAAGAAGCTTCTACAGGAGATTAAGAGTGAGTCATATAAGATTATGAAGTATCCTCGATCTAATAGAGGTGTAGATGGTTTGGCAAACGAAATCAAGCGTGGGGTTGAGAGAAATCCTGCCTTTAACAAGCTTCTTGGAGGGGAAGTAGCAGTGAGGAAATTCTGGCTAGACATTATATTCCCACCCGCCCCTCCACCGATGCACTACGTCTCTGGGTGAGTCTCAAATCCATTTAAAGAAGTCTTCTCCCTATGCTAACCATTCAGAATTATGATTGACGAAGAGGGCATCTTTTGGGGCGACCGACCCATCGATTCACTTGCTGCCAATTTTCTTGCCAAAGCCCTCTACCCTAAGGCCCTTGCAATGGGTTGCTGGACATTTGTCAGTTTTCTGACGAAACAGGTGGCGCAAGATATTGCGAAAAGTATCGGTTTGAGTGAACCTGATCCTCCTGAATCTGCTTGGCAGCATGTGCCAGTGGGTAGTCTTCCTGGTACGATGCCACAGCAAACCCCCAGAGTGGTAGTTCAGCACGATGCGAAAGCGCATCCCGCACAGCTGCCTCCTGGCTTTAACGAAATTCTCAGCGCTGCATTTGGTCCTGATGCAAAGCTCGATCCCCGGCTCCAAGCTGCCAGTCTGGCCGGCGCATTCGCTTTCTTGCGATATTGGAAACCCACAAAGACTTTGCCCTCGAGAGGGTGCATCAAGGTCGACGGTATTGTCGAGCTAAAAGGAAAGACGGCTGTTATGGCGGTTCTAGTTGCAGGCTACTACGATCCTAAAACGCGCCAGTACGTTGCAGTTCAGACTCGACTCAAGCACTTGATGCAGTTGAGACAGCGACCTGCACCTGGCTAGGTAGATTAGTGTTACATAATTATGCAAGAAAAACAGCGATTGTTTGGGCAAGGCTATGCGCGGCGCTTGGGATGGGGTTTGACTTGAGATACCACAGGAGTCTGGAATATCAACATTTGATATTGAATCGCTTCAACTACACGACGTAACTACCGTTAGTACTGCGCAGTGAAGCAGCAAGAACATTTAAATGCGCCTCCTGACCCTATATCCTTGGGTTTGTTCCGCAAATGAAATAAAAATCTGTATCCATGTACCCGCAACACCAATGCCATTCCATCCAGTACCCTACTCGTAAGAAAGTATCACCGAAAGCCTCCTCCGTGTATATTCCACATCCAACCCATACTCACAGGAAGAGGGGGCGGCCCCATAACCATACCTGTATTCATCATGATTCTGCCATACTCCGACCGACGCACGTGAGACATCTAGTTCCGCAGCACGTTGACGGTGATGGTGAACACTTCGAGCTCAACCTCGGGACCCCCTGGCACACGCTCATCTCGAGGAATCGCGGCAATGAGATGTGTCTCGATTACGTTGATTCCATGATGCAGCATGGCCTCGAATACACGCTCATTGGGTTTCTGGCCAGGAGCTTGAAGATGGAGGGGCTTGAAGGGTTGCTTGTTCACTAATGTCCACAGACTGTACTGTCTGTTGTGTAAATGGTTGGGTATTGCGGTAACGACAAGGATTCGTGTGAGATGAGAAGGCAGGTTGATAGTGGCGGCTTGGTCCATTTCCTTGGGGTTGGGCTTGATGGTCGCTAGTACGGGACTGTGTGACTGAAGGGTTGGATGAACTTGTATTTTCACACTTTCAATGAGAGCATCTTCAAGACCTGGATTCGTTAGCGATTGTGTTGGGGAAGTAGATAGTATCACAATACCTTTACCTGGCCGACGAGGATGCTTCTGATCCATATAGCCGTTGATCAAAGGGTTAAGTATTGGCTGAGGTGGCGCAACAGGTATAGGAGCGAAAACGGGGCCATTTGCAGCTGTAAGAACCCCAGGTGTAGCTTGGCCAGCAGGCAGAGCGTTCTGGGGCTGTGGCACGACGGCTGGCGATGCGGCAGGGGCAGATTCTTCTGTTTTCGAGGCCGCTTGTGTAGATGGGCTTGGGGATGGGGCAGCAGAGACGGATGTGCTTCTGGCCTTTTCCAGCTGAGGGTTAATAGCCTGAGAAGGCGTAGAAGTGCGCGTTGTACCGTTAACACCAAGGCCGTTTGTTGCGTCTTTTTGTTGAGCCGATGCTGGTGAATCTGCAGAATCCCGCTGCCCTCCAACGTGAATAGTAATTTTCTTGGGTCCGGGTGTAGGAGTATCACTCGTTCCGCCAACCTTGAGTTTAATCTTTGGTTGTGAGGGCTCTGGCACGTTAGCCTGTGCCTGTTTGAGCTGTTCAACAAAGAATTCCTATCAAGCCAGTTAGAAAACGCCATTATGCATGATTTCAACGACCAACCTCGAGTTCCTGTGCGACAGAGTAGATCTCGCTTCCCTCCTCGTTGAAAAAGTACGCATTAGTCCACAATAGCTTTGCCTTCTCCTCAAAGGCAGCCCAGGACTTGAAATCACTGACGCCCGTGCTGCCACCTCGACCGTGCATGCCCTTTACTGCCCTCTGCAATTTTCTCAGTGACATGGGATCGCTGATGACTTTGTAGTATTCCTTCAAGGAGCGAGGCGGTAGGTTGATAAATGCTTCGAAATAAGGGCCATCATATCTAAGGAAATTAGCAAACGTCCAGACAATCGTTGATCGTGTGCGTACCCAGGGTCTTCACGTCGTATGGCTTCCTCGACAAGCTTTTCTTGTGCTTGCTGGAAAGACAAGCCCTTGAAGGACACGCCCTCATATTGGTGGTCGGGCCTTGTTGCAGGTGCCGCTGGCTTTGGGGTCTCCTTGCCTCTTGTTGATGCTCTTCTTCCTGGCGTACGGTCGGGTCCCCTCCGCTTGAGGGTGATCGTTGTTCGCCTGCGAGAGGTTGGCAGCTCTTCTTCTTCCTCTTCCTCTTCCTCCTCCTCCTCCTCATCTTCTTTTTCCTCGTCCTCTTCAGGTTCATCTTCCTCATCTTCATCCTCCCCGTTTTCGTCGGCCTCATCATCGTCCTGGTCATCCTCGGCGCCGTCTTCATCAGGGAACGGGGTTGGCAAAGCTTGATAGCCACGAGCTTCATAAGCTGGGTTCGTTTTGGTCATGTAGTTACTGAGAGCCTTTCTGATTCGTTCAGCATCTTCGAACTCTGGGTCGGACCGAGAATAGAATTCCTTCGCGTTGCTGATCATGCGTTTGAAGTAGCCCTCGAGCTCTGAAAGATTCTTGAATTCGCCATTATTCAACTTGTTCTCGATCATCGATATTGAGATGGGCATGCGCGTGTTTTCATAATAGTCGTCGTTTCCATCGCGGGGTGGTAGCTCTTCGAAATTGGTCGCGACGAGACGGCCACTGTCGAATGTGTCAGTACAGTTGGGGGAAAAATAGACCTGTCTGTTCTCATACTTCTTGTCGGCAGTTTTGCGAAGGAGTTCCAGAAAAGACAATCCATAGGCCGTTGTAGATTCTCGAGTCTCGCCTTTCGACAGATCAAAATCATTCTAGCGAGGGTGTCAGCCATTCGTGATACGAATATTAAACCGTTGGACATCAAGGCGTTTAGAGTTGAGTTATGCGACGCATGCGCGCATACAATCCACGAAGTTTGCGAGGGGTTAGACCTGGACTTACAGTAAGTCTACGGCGCTTGGAGCCTCTGTCGTCGTTCTCAGCAGATGAAGGCCCATTGGCCTTGCGTTTGCTGTCCATGATGATTATAATGAATAGAGTCGCCTAATCGCGCGCATAAAATTGCCATATACGGTACGTCCTCCAAAGACCTCGTTGAAGCACAATGGGAGATCGCAGATCGTAGGCTCGAAGTCGTTGCGGCAGCGCTGAGGTGGATTTTGACGCGTGCTGGCTAGTCCAATGATCGCGTCAAGCAGGGTAGTTGCTT
Source organism: Fusarium transvaalense (assembly GCA_013623685.1). Classification (NCBI taxonomy): domain Eukaryota; kingdom Fungi; phylum Ascomycota; class Sordariomycetes; order Hypocreales; family Nectriaceae; genus Fusarium; species Fusarium transvaalense. The sequence continues at coordinate 138,777 of JABFFG010000108.1, forward strand.
GGAACAAGGCCGGTGATAAAACAGAAAATTAAACAATGCACCGGTTTATAAAATATCGTTCAGAAGCTCTGCGGAGAACCACACTGCTCTAGGCTATCGTGGGTCTATGCAGTGCTTGTAAAAAGCTCCGATGCTGTCGTTTTTGAAGGTGGTGGTAAATGGGGCGGGCCTCTATTGCCAGCTGAGGTTTGGAGGTACATGTTGGATGTACCCGCACTCTGAACCTGGTTCGTGCCTGAAAATAGTGATAAGGCAACAAGGCAGAGACATTGGCTGTGAGCAAACATGTAAAAAAACAAAACAACAAGTTGCTGAATTAGTTGTCGCTACCTATGGATGTTTGTTTACCTAAAATGCCTCCCTAATAGCCTTTTAACTTTGCTAATGCTTTAACGCCAACGGCTTGGTTTCATGCATGTGTTCAACCGTCAGAACATGATCCATGACATCGATTGGGAGTGATCGCCTGCGCTATGGTCCAAGACTGTATGTATCATGATACAGTTCCAACATCACCGAGTAAATAAGGACTGTGATGATAGATAAGCTTTTAGGTTCTATGTGTATCTAGAGGTCTCTTTGTGCATTGCACCGTATGTTTTATAGCGAACTAAAAGATAAAAGCTCTCTCGATCAAGTCTTCTGGCTTTGCGCCAGAAAAAACTCATGGCCATCATGAATACCAACGCAAGTCGCTATGAGGGGCAGCGCAAAGCTAAGAGCTGGGCCCATGGAAATGGCGGTCGTGGGGCAGCTGCTAAGCTCAAGCTCCTATTCTTCAACCCCACATTGACCTCATTATCAAGATAGAGAGCTCAGTGACCGTCCTGCAACTTTGTCTTTGTCACCGTAAGAATTCACAGTAACAGAAAAGATGGCCGATACACCAAGTGACCCGCCTCCCGACTATGAAAAGTCTGCCACCGGCCAAGGCACTGCTCAAAGACCACTACGCAAAGGTCCTTTACCGCTAGAACTCCCCATTCTTAAGCACCTTAACTCCAAGCGAGTGATTCTCGCATCTGCATCTCCTCGCAGGAAGGCATTGCTACAGCAGGTGTGTAAGCATTCTTCTTCCGTCTCGATATAAGTTCTCACATTGTTCAGTTTGGTCTCACAAACCTCGAGATCCTCCCATCTACCAAGCCTGAGAATCTTGATAAGGCCGCGCTGGGACCATTCGAATATGTAGCTGCAACAGCTCACCAAAAGTGCATGGACGTCTATACCACCGCTCTGGAAGTGCATTTGAAATCCATTCCTGACCCCGATCTCGTTATCGCTGCAGATACAATCATCGTCACTAAGGATGGCCGAATTCTCGAGAAGCCTCGAAGTGAAGCCGATCACATCCGCATGCTGAAGCACCTCCGCGACCAGCGAATGCACAAGGTTCTGACGGCGGTGACGGTTCTCGCCCCTAGGGAGGACGCGAGGCACCCTGGTTATGAGATTGACAGCCACACCGAGGAGACCAAGGTGTACTTCCTGAGCGAGACTGATGGTCTTCCTGATGACGTGATTGAGGCTTATGTCAAAACTCGAGAAGGAGCAGATAAGGCGGGCGGTTATGCTGTCCAGGGTATTGGCGGTATGTTGCTTGTTGAGAAGATCGAAGGGGGTGTAGACAACGTTGTGGGACTCCCTGTGAGAAAATGCCTGGCTATGGCCGAGAAAGTGATATTTAGACAACAAGAAGAGGACTTTGAGGGCGAAGGCGAAGGATCGGAAGAGGAATAAAAGCGAGAAATATCTGGCAACCAAGAATTGCTAAATGGAAAACTTTTATGCAATTGGCGTTTAGAAGCAATGCGACTACCAACTAACCAACTTCGTCGCAATTGCTTGTGGTTTGTCCAGGTGGCATACAGATCCTAACTTGGACTGCGAATACATCGTAATCGCCTGTTGATATTAAATCGTTTTTAAGGCTTTTCGACCCCAATCAATTCGTATTTTCTTTCTAGCCTTGTATTGGATTTAAATTGAGCGACGTCTTCTCGTAGCTAGTTTCTATAAGATGCTGTTCACAAACGGGCGTGTAAGAGCTCGTACAATTGCGTTTTTCTAAACGCAGCTTGTATAGATACAGCACGTAAGCCCAACATATTTCTAGTCCCTGATCTACATAGTACACCAGAACTGTAGAGCATTGACGGTCCTGCTGTAGATCGTTGTGATGCACGGGATGATGCCATAGTCAAGTTCGCTGCACCCCTTTGGGTCCTTCCTAACTTGAGCCTGGTCAGGGTCCTTCCCGTAGTGCCTTTCACATGATAAATCTGGGGACAACACCCTTGCATACTATTTGCAACTTACATCAACAAACATCACCAGACTTAAACATTTTTTACAAACTACTATTTCTTATTCCATATACATAAAGCCACAACCATGTCTTCTCCCAATAACAAGTCACCTTCAGCTCTCAATCTCGATGGCGCTGGCGATGAGAAACCCCGGCTCACTGAGGAGGAAAAGAAGCAAAACCACATCGCATCTGGTATGTTGTTTACACATGCATCCCAGCTGTTTCATAACTCTTTTCGCTTTCTACTTCTTCCTCATAGACCCGCATGGCTAACAATCGTGATATAGAACAAAAGCGCCGGCAAGCAATCCGTGAAGGCTTTGACCGTTTGACAGAACTTGTGCCCGGCTTGGAAGGACAGGGGAGATCCGAGGGCCTCGTGCTCAAGCGCACAGTGGACTACATGCATGATCAAATTGCTGAGCGCCAAAGGTTGATCGCGCGAATTGAAGCCGCTGGCGGCCAGGTAGATGAGCAACACAAGAGGTAGGTGGTCGTGTGAGATCACATTTACGGTCGATGAACCAGCCTACTAATAGTGTTTAGAGCGTTATACCAGCAAGTTCAGCAACTTTCGAATCTACAAAATCAGACAAGAAATTAGGCTATTCGTTCGAGTGGCCATCATCCTTATTGTTGACAGTTTGGGGAGTGTCGAGTTCGGCATTATCCAAAAACCACCGGCCTTGCACATGGGGGCGGTGATACTCAAACCACATTATACCTACATTATTCAACCAGTGTCCTAGTGTAACTCAACCTGCGATATTGCAACGAGAAGCGCAAGAAGCTGCGCCGCACTGGTGGCACAGCTGAGGAAGACTGGTAAAGATGATGATAATAATGCATTAATAAATAATTCTTTTACACTTGTTGTTACATCGTAAAAATACATGATAGCTGTCTAGGCAAACGTCTCTACCATGTTTTTCAACCGCTCTCGCAAATCCTCTGGTGATAGTCTCTCTTTACCTAGCGCAACCTGCTGGTTCTTCACGTCGTCTTCTCCGACGACTAGAATCTGGCCATAGCCATTACTTCGGGCCTCCTTGATCTTGGCTCCCAGAGGTCGGGCAGTTGTATCCACGTCCACTGCCAATCCAGTTGGTCGGAAAGCATTATCCTGGCTAGGTAACGCACCGCTCTCTAGCTGTTCATACAGCTGCTTGTTTTGGCCAACGAGGACATCACGTACATGCTCGGCCCAGTCCAGAACAGGGCCGGATGTGTTGACGGTGAGGATAATAGCTTGGCGTGGGTTTAGCCAAAAAGGCCACTTGCCGTCATATTTCTCGATCAAGAGCGCCATAAGACGTTCTACAGAGCCCAGAACAGCACGGTGAATCATAACGGGACGCACAGGTCCGTACTCGGCCAGAAGGGCAGGGTCCTCGGTTGTCTCACCTCGGGCCTCGTACTCTGGGGCAGGCGCTTGATATTCGAGTTCGAATCGCTTGGGAAGTTGAAAGTCGAGCTGAATGGTAGCTGTTTGATGTTCCTTTCCATCCGAGTCCGTAAGAACGATATCAATCTTGGGACCATAGAAAGCGCCATCTCCTTCTTTGATGCCCCATTCCATGCCTGATGCGTCCAGTGCTCGCTTCAATGCATTCTCAGCCTGATCCCACTCCTCCGTAGTGCCAATGTAGTGATCCTTGGGTCTGGTGGAAAGTGCCAAACGGTAGCTCACACCAAAACGGAGGACTGTATAAACGACCTTTACGAAATCCAGTGTCTTCTTGATTTCTTCCTCGACCTGGCTTGGTCGGCAGAAGATATGTCCATCGTCCTGGTGGAAACGTCGAACACGAGTAAGTCCACTTAATGAGCCAGACACTTCGTTACGGTGGAGGGGGCTAAAGTCAGCATATCGAACGGGAAGATCTCGATAACTGTGTCGTTTGGAAGCGAATATGAGACAGTGGCCGGGACAGTTCATGGGTTTCAAGCCATAATCGCCTTCCTCCTCCTCTTCTGGCTTCAAGTTTTCCTGGTGGCTCCCACAGCAACTATCATGCTGCGGCGGCGGCGGTTCTGTGTTTCCCCTCACAGCATACATATCATCTGCATAGTTTTCCAAATGACCCGACTTGGCCCATAGTGACTTTTTGTAAATGGTCGGTGTGATAACCTCCTCGAATCCATATCGCACGTATTGTTTTCGAAGAAAGTCGACAAGTCTATTAAAGATCCGCGCGCCATTCGGGAGGAATATGGGGGACCCAGGGCTGTAGATTGAGCTGATGAAGAGTTCTTGCTGAAGGCCGAGCTTGCGATGGTCGGGAGGTTCTCGCTGTTCGGTGGTCTCCTTGGAGTAGAAGCGACTGCGCGACAGACACTGTGGACAGGTCCATTGTCTTCTGAGTGCAGTGTTTAGAGCCACCCGGGCGGTTCTTGAGCGGATCATGACTCCTTCGACACGCAATGGCGCCGGACAATGATTGACATTCAATGTTTTTTTGCGGAAATATGACGATCTAAAATTCCAAACCCACAGGCTTGAAATCGCTTGAAGGACCCAACGTCTGGCAGCTCGTTACTGCTTAAAGCTTAGCGGACAGTCCGGGCCGCTATGGACGCTTAGCGGTCAGCTATCGCCTATCGGTAGCTGACAGGGTAGTGGTTGACCGCTGAAGGCTGGCTGCATAGATTGCATCGTACATTCTGCATACATACAGTAGAGAATATGGTTTTAACTCTGATAGGGAATCAATCACCTCATCCTGGGTGCTTATAAAAGCCGTGGAATCCCTTGAGTGTATATATCCGCTGTTCTATGGCAATTGACATCCTTTGTGACATGGGTCTTTGTGTTGTGTGACTTTGACCCCTCCTCCTTCTTGCGCTAACAGCCTAAGAGAACCCCGCCATACAAACAGAGCAACTGAGTGAACATCCATCTTAAACTAGCCAAAATTCACGACTCATCTTCATACCGTAACTTAGATTTCGCCCTTTACAGACAGAGATACCCTCATATCCAGGCACACATCGATTACTCAAGCCTCACGCTTTTGGCCCCTTCGACCGACCTTGCGGCTCTTGCGGACGTAAGCCACCGACAGCTCACAACATGAGCTTCGCCATCGAAGTCCCAGGCGATGCGAACCCGCTATCCTTGCAATCACTTTATCAGACACTACAATCTGCCACTTCGACCGACTATGCGCAGCGCCAGACGGCAGGCCAGCAACTAACATCATGGGAGCTCCAGCCAGGTTACTACTCCTCGTTGCAGGTCGGTATAAGCGATCACAGGAACTTTGTATGCATACAGACACTGACCCTGTTAGGCCGTCTATCTCGACAAATCGCTTGCTTACGAAGTCCGATTCCTTGCGATTATTCAACTTAAGAATGGCATCGATCGATATTGGCGGTTATTTAACCAGGTAAAAAACAGTATCAAGGCGGACGAGAAGAGTTTGATACGCTCGCGACTGTTCCAAGGTTCCATCGAAGAGGAACACTCAAATCTTGCTTTGCACAATGCATTGGTGGTGGCGAAGATCGTTAGAATTGACTATCCTGGCGAGTGGCCAGATGCGATGGGAAACATCATCGAAATCCTTCGTTCGAGTCAAAATGGCAACCAAAGACACCTGCACGGCATTCTCGAGATCCTACTTCGAGTGGTGAAAGAGCTGGGAACGGCACGAATGAGGAAGAACCAGACCGCCCTGCAATCTGTCACTCCCGAGATCGTTCATGTTCTGACACAGGTTTACTCAGAAAAGTCCCAGGCATGGATGGGTTTTCTCACTGGTGGTCCGGGAAGTGAGGAAGAAGTTAACCTGGCTATGTCCAATAGCTTGCTTGCTCTAAGGGTACTGCGCCGACTTGTAATCATGGGTTACGAACGCCCCCATAGCGATAGTACTGTCGAGCAGTTCTGGACTCTGTCGCAAACCCAGTTCGGTCAGCTCCTCGGCTTCGTCAGTCATGACTCCGCGGTTCCCACGAATTATCAAGATATTGTTGGCAAGCATTTGCTCCAGTTTACCAAACTTCACATCGATATGGCGGAGCAGCATGCCGCCAGCTTTGTGTTCCTTCCCAACTCCCTTCCATTAGTACAGTCATACTGGGAACTGGTTGCAAAGTTTGCAGAAGTTTTTGACAAATCGGGCGGTATCCGACAAGGGCCATCAGAGACCGGATCTGCAAAGTCCAAGGTTGAAGGCCCTGTGCTAGAAAGGTTGGCTCTTAAAGGACTTTTGCTTCTCAGATCATGCGTTCGAATAGGCTTCCAGTCTGTCCAGACGTTCAGATGGAGAAGCCAGGAAACTAAGGCGGAACAAGAGAGAGCGAAAACACTCATCAAGTCGGAACTTCTGAAGCCTGATCTTGTCATACAGATCGTCAACTCCATCATTACTCATCTTTTTGTCTTCCGCAAGTCGGATCTTGAAGGCTGGGAGGAAGATCCAGAGGAATGGGAACAGCAAGAACAAAGCGAGGGCAATGCTTATGAGTGGGAAGTGCGGCCATGCGCTGAGAAGTTGTTCCTTGATCTTCTCACAAACTATAAGGACTTGCTAGTCCCACCACTGCTGTCATACTTCCAGACAGCGCAAGATCCCCAGGCTGATATTGCTACCAAAGAAGCTGTATATACCGCAATGGGTCTTGCAGCTGCTCATGTCTATCAGGTTTTTGACTTTGACGCCGTCCTGGCTTCGACGATTGTCAATGATGCTCGGTTAGAGGGTGGCCTTTGCAAGGTACTGCGAAGGCGAATCGCTATCCTCGTGAGTCAATGGGCGCCTGTCAAGCTAGATGATTCTAGTCGGCCGATAGTCTACCAAATTTACCGTCATTTTCTCAACCCTGATGACGAGACCAATGATGTAGTGGTCAGGATTACTGCGGCTCGACAACTGCGCTGGATCGCCGATGAGCTTGACTTCAACGTGGAGGCATTCCTACCATACACATCAGATGTCCTGTCGCAGCTCATCAACCTTGTCCAAAACGTTGACGTTGACGAGACCAAGCTGGCAATTCTTGAGTCGATTCGCATTCTGGTGACACGCATGGAAGAGCAAGTATCACAGTTTGGAGACCAGCTCATGTCTGCTCTCCCGACAGTCTGGGAGAATTCAGGCGCCGAAGAATACATGATCAAACAGGCAGTAACCTCAATTTTTGCGGCGCTTGTGATGAGCATGGGTCCTGATTCTCAGAGATATCAGCATTTTATGATACCATTACTGTCTGAGGCAGCTCGTCGAGGGTCGGACCTGCATCTCCATATGATTGATGAATCTCTGGAATTATGGAACAATATTCTCATGCAGAGTCACGCTCCATTAGCCCCTGAGCTGATAAATCTTGCCGAGCTTGCGCTTCCCCTTCTCGAATATGATAGTGAAACAGCTTCGTTGGCTCTGCAAGCGGTTGAGTCTTATATCCTCCTTGCTCCAGCATCTGTGTTGGAGGAGCAGTTGCGTCGCCCGACGTTAGGCGCTCTAGCCAATATTCTGGACTCGAAGAGTCGCGAGCAGGTTCGTCTGGGGACAAGCTGCATCGAGAACCTCATTCGGGCTGCAGTTGAACTCGGTGGTTCAACTGGAGTTTCGGTTATTCTTCAGGACATGGTCGAAATTGGCTTCATGAACAAGATACTTGGAAACCTTCACGACGCTTGGGAATCACATCAGACTACAGGCCCCAACCGAAAGGTCAGCAAGCTCAGCACGGTCACTGAGACGGATTATTTCGCAATCCTGGCTCGCCTTGCGCTTGCTGAACCCACTTTGTTCACCCAGATGTTGACCAACATGGGTTCTCTCGACCAAGTCTGGTCTTGGCTATCATCCGAGTGGTTCTCGCACATGTCTGGCATAGATCATATCGAACGGCAGAAGCTTTACCTTTTGGGTTTGACAAGACTTTTGGAACTGCCGTCGCCGATGCAAGAACTGGTGCTGGGCAAGCTTCAAGACTATTTCGACATGTGGATCAATGTGATTTCTGATCTCCAGGACGGTGTTGCGAACGGTAGTGACACTCTTATTTGGGGTCCACTGGAGCCCACCGAATACGATACTCCCAAGATCATCGCAGATTCAAACATGTCGGCCAAGGACCCCATACACACTGTTCACGCATTCGACTTTGTCAAGCTACGTCTTCAGGATCTGGTAAACAGAGTTGGAGGCGAACAGGCTTTTCAAGAGCAGTGGGCAGTCAACGTCGACAAAGAGGTTCTGGATAAATTTCAACTCATGGCATCTGGGGTGCAACAGCAGCAAGAGTAGGGTATCTTGGCGGTAGCAGAAAGGTTGGCCTCAAAGCTTCAGGGTATCAAAATAAACAACCCAATAGTCTGTTCTGAAGTCACATAGACTGACTTACTAATTTCATCTCTCATGCATTTGGCGGTCAAGCCTTATATTAGTACTCTGAGGGGTATAGGGATGCCTGCTCAATGCATGATTGGAATCAGCTTGTAAGAAGGGGCATGATATACCAGAGATGGTTTTACAGCAGGGCTAGATCATTGATACCGAATTGCTATTAGACTTTGGAGATTTCGTGGAATTAACACCTTTTCCTAAGATACAGCCCAAGTGATATCCTTAAAATCGGACTCACCCATGGGTCTGAAATGTCCCTCTTGTCTATAGCTTGCTCTGTCCCTCCTCGGGTATCTTAATAACAACCTTTCCCCAGGTACCCCTGCCTCCCAAAGCCTTTAATGCAGCTCCAGTCCTCTCCAGGCCAACAAACTCCTCATCTGTATACTCTGTACCTCTCAGTTTTCCTTCCTTGACGAGTTCCATGATGCCACCCCAGACCTTGGGTATCGTCTCCTTTTCGTGAATGGAGTACGCGCCCCAGTGCAGTCCTACGATGGAGATGTTCTTCAGGAGAACCTTGTTCATCGCCACCTTTTCGATCTTGCCTGCTGCAAAGCCAATGACGAGAATACGTCCGTTCCATGCTGTGCACTTTGTAGAGAGGTCGATTAGACCGACAGGGTCGTAGACAATGTCGACGCCTCGGGAGTTGGGGGTTAGTTTCTTGACCTGAGCGGGCCATGAAGCGTCGTTGTAAGAAATCACATGGTCGGCGCCATAGGACTTGGCAATGTCGAGCTTGTGCTGTGTTGAAGCTGTCGCAATAACAGTTGCGCCAAATGCCTTGGCCACTATTATATGTTAGCTTTCATCGTATTCGATACTAAAGTTTCATCATACCTTGAACAGCTGCGAGGCCAACACCACCGGCCGCAGCGTGGACTAGGACGTAATCGCCCTTCTTGATTCCAGCCCTCACGACCAGTGCACCGTAACTTGTTGGTGCGGTGACAAATAGGCCAGCAGCCTCCTTGAACGACCAGCCATCGGGAACGGGAAGTAGGGTGTTCTCAATAGCACAGATCTTTGTCGCAAAGGCACCCTGAGACGCGCCAAAGACACGCGATCCAACAGGGAACTTGGGCTTGGAGCCATTAGTAGGCGTGGCGATGACTGTGCCTGCGAATTCAGCCCCAGCAACCCAGGGAAATGCTAACACAACATTAGTATTTTGTCTAATTGATGATATTTTCATGTAGGATATCTCTTACGAGGCTGGTTCTGGTATTTTCCTTGAATCTGCAGGATATCGAAAAAGTTGGCCGCTGCGGCGTGTACTTGAATGAGATATTGATCCTCTGAAGGCTTGGGATCGGGAAGGTCAGAGACCTGAAGCTGATCAGGGCCCTTTTTCAAATGTGTTAGTCAACGGTCAATTGAGTAACTAATTTGAGGACCTTTTTTTACCTTGAGATATTCGGTGATTTGGATGCCGCGCATGATGAAGACAGGTATCTAATATGTGCTTCTTAGATAGGTATGATGGAATGAAGCTCAGTCGCAAAAACGAATGAATAGTTGAAGCAGATTTCACGACAAGTGACAAGATTGTTGCGAGATGAAAATTACAATTGACAGGAGGAGGCAATAGGGAGGTTACAAAGACATTTAATAGCTGACGTCGGTCGGGTACCTTGTTGCGGCAACATGTTCCAGAGTCTGGGGTTACGCGGGGAAGACATCCATGAGCCGAGGCATCTTCCTCAGCGATCGGCCCCGTCATTATCAGCATTCTATAGGTAGACATGCATCCCAGCTTCACTCACTAACTCCGTATTAAACGACTTTCCCTTCATACCACAGTCACATTTGCATATCATTATTTGTTGAACACATTAAAGTATAAAAGTATGCTTTGTCTTGATAACGTAACCGAATCATGCGCTTTGGATATATCAATCCCAGTACCAAACTGTATTACTCGATTTGCTTGACTTGTCCTCATCACTCGTAATACCATGCCTTGCTGAGCTGAGCGAATAACCCTCCCCTAAGTCCCCCGTGCGTAATTATCGATGCTCTAAATCTTTATCCGCTCAAAAGATGCTCGATAGCACCCTGAACGCTTCCACCGCTTCGTCTCAAGGCCGCAACGTTCCTATCAAAGTCGAAGAATCCCATGTCGTTCAGCTGGCGCAGTTGCTCAGCGTAGCGCTCCTCAGGAGGTCTGTTATCCGCAGGTGCTGGAGGGCTCGCACCCATTCCACCGCCGCCAAACATCTGCATCATCTGCTGCATCATTTCAGGGTTCATGCCAAACGGGTTGTTGTTAGCCTGAGCACCTCCGGGAGGAGGGAAAAGCGCTGCAAATGGGTTCACGGGAGGTGGGCTAGTAGTTGAGCCCTGCTGTTCACCACCTTGACCAGGTGTTGTTCCAGAAGTTTGCGCGCCAGCCGCGCTGTCTGTAGCGCCTTGGCTAGGTGTGTTGCCTGAGCCTGTCTGTCCTGTCGCAGTCTGACCTTGACCTCCGGCCCCGTAGAGTGAGCCGAGACCCTGAAGCTGCTGCATGAGCTGGGAGAAATCAGGTGGGTTGCTACCACCTTGCTGACCTCCCAACATGCCTGATAGCCCGAGGAACGGGTTCACGGCGGGTTGTTGGCCTGGCTGTGTTTGACCATCTCCGCTCGCTGCTCCTTGGGGTGTTGTATCGGTAGCTCCAGGAGCAGGGAATCCTCCAGGCGATTGTCCGTGCATTTGTCGCTGCATGCGCATAGCCTGTGTCATCATCTCGGGGCTGCTCATCATCTGTCTCATCATAGGTGAGGTGATGATCTCGCGGGCGTTGGGCAGATTTCGCAACATAGGGTTCGACTCGATCAGCATGTTGATAAAGTCGGGGTTGTTGAGGGCTTCGTTCATAGACGATCGAACATTGGGATCGGACATGAGTCGCTGAATGCGTGCCTCGTCCATAGGAGCACCCATCTAAAAGTATATGTCAGCAAGTCAGTTCAATATAGCAAAGAAAACACGTACACCACCGTCGGGTCCAAACATATCAAGTCCAGGAAGACCGTTTCCAAACCCAGCATACCTAGCACCAGTCAGGCCAGCAAATGGCTGGTTCGCGGTGCCTGCAGCCATGTTGGCGGGGGCAGGAGTAGCTGTGGAGGCACTGGCGGTGGGAGTCTGGTTAGGCTGTTGGTTGCTGGCGGCGCTCTTGACCATGTGGATTGTGTTATTGTGCTTGATCTTGTATGTACTCAACGCATCATCATTCTTCATGACACGCCCTGAGTAGATTAGACGCTGACGTTCAACGGGAATGTTCTCGAAATCCTCGCCAGCAAGCTTGGTCTTTAGATCGAGGACAGTCGCGGTCTCGCTCATGGTGATAATGTGGTTGCCCTCGGACGAGGTCTTCACCTTGAAGGTGATTTGAGTGTCGCTGCTCGGTTCAGGGTTGTCGGCCATGGCAGCGGTAGCAGTTGTGTTGTGCTGAGCGGAATGGAGGAAGGAAGATATGGCGTGGCGCGGCGCAACGAGGGGATTGCGAAGCGATAGCGGGGGGTTTAAGCGGATGAAGCAAGAGCGGGGAGGGCTCTTGAATGGTGTGGTATTAGACTATCGTGGTTACTGTAGGTGATGTTGCTTGTGATATAAGCTGATGAAATATCGGAATTAGTTGAAAGGAGAAGTTCTCTCAACAAGGCTGGGCTTCAAAGAGGCGAGGTTCAAGTGAAGGTAGGTACCCAGCGAAGGTTAGAGAAGTAGTCCAGTCCAGTATTGGAACTCGGCGCAGGGAAGCCCGGCTCGGGTGGTATCGCCCAGTGCTGTCAGTGACGTGGGGCAATTTCAGGGTACCCAAGGCAAGGGACAGAAAAGCTGGCCCCCTAACCTTTGGAGTTTAAAAATAAAGAGCCTAAGAGCTGAGTCGATATGGCATAAACTAACTAATTAATTTTGTCTCTTATGATGCGAGCGGTAAACTTTTCTACTACCCTGAGGGATGCCAATGACGCGCAGTGGAGAATTACAACGTCAAGCCGATTAAGCAAGAATTGGAGAACGACGAAAAGAGAAACAAACGATCTTGTACTTTGTTGTCGATTGTTCATAAATGATAATTTTTTGTTAAAGAAGATGAAGAAGCTCCCATCTTTTCTTTGATACAAACGAGAGGAATGATCGATCTTTCCTCTAGATTTTACTTACTTATGATAACCATCAGTCATATTCCATCATCATCCATCATCTTCTCTAGCCAGATTACTTGTTCTGAACCTAACCAGGTACGCATCATTTCGGAAGATGAAATGAAATTGCTTCCTTTTTAACCGATCACGAGGACGTCATGCGAATACAGTCCAACGTTTTGCGTGCGGCATTTCATTGACTTTAGGCTGCAAATAAACGGGTGATTTACGTACAACGCCTTACGATTGCTTCCAGAAGTTGGATGCGTAGCTGGTTGTAAGCGTAAAGCAATCGGGCAAACCGAAAAGGTAAACCTTCTCTATCAAATTTGGAACAAAACATGACAACACGCCTGATATCGAGTTGGCAGTACCCATTTGCGGATGTTATGTATGCCTGTCGTACCGAGTCTCTGTCTTATACCAACAAATAGTGTTTGCAACTTGATCCAAATCCAGTGATGTTTGTTGGTCCAGGGTAGCCAACTAGCTCTATCGTGATGTCCAACGACGTGACAAGGAACTCTATCTAACTCTATCATACCTACTAATTCAACCGTCGCCATTTGATCTCACATGCACAAGGTCCAATCGATAAAATGATCGGAATCAAACTCATGCCTGAATGATCTTCACTCAAGAGTTGGCCCATTTCCAAATCCGACCTAAATAATAAAGACATGGTCAATAACAAACCATAATCCAAAAGCCCATAATGATTCAAGGAATCTTTTACGCCAGGTTCTTCCCTCAAGAAGGTAAAGATCCATCTTGTACATATCCTCTTTTTGTTTCTAACACTTTTCCAAGGTCCCAAGATTGTCGCTCAATCTCCCGCGGGCTGCATCACTCCCGTCGACGGCTCAACTAAATCTCCTCTTATTGACTTTGACGTGCTTCACGAGTACATCATTCCCAGGCAGGCTTTCTGCAATCGCTATCTGACCATCAACACACCTGATGGCAAGTACACGGTATTAGGACACCCTGTGGTTATTCCTCACACAAAATATTCTCGCAATGAGTTCATCTTCAACTTCGGTCTTGTTCTTGATGCCGATGTCGATCATGTGCCTTATGAGCGCGTCGTCCGCGGACTAGCTTCTACTTTCTCCGAGATGGAGAAGCAAAACGAGTATCTAAGCCAGAATGCAGAGACTAAAGGCGCAGGAAGGAGGCCTATTGACAGCTTGTTGGAGATTGTCAAGGAAGATCTAGACAACTATGGAGAGTGCATGATTCCCGTTGGTAAGTCTTCCTTCGTCGTGGATTCAGACCTTGTACTCATCACTTCACAGATGAGGCCAATACTATCAACATGAAGCTCTTCCCTCACCATATAGACCCTCCCAGGGTTCGAGGCTGGCATGTTCCTGTACCCAAAGCTAAATTCGCCGACATTATTGACCCTACATGGGATCTTACCCTACAAAAGGTCATATCCCACATTGATGGCGTCTCTGACGTTCGGCGCATCGCTCACGCAGCCTCTGTCTCACTCGAGCTAGCCAAGACCGCTCTTCGCCATCTTCTCTACTACGATACCATCCTTCTTCTCGACATGTTCTTTTTCAGTGCATGCTATGCACCCCGTCCCGGCATTCACGACTTTATTCGAAATCTTGACGGAATGGTTGACGAGTGTGCTGCGTATGTATCTCACGGCCGTGGCCTCGTGAGCAACTATCACCTCATCAAACTCATGTCCACATTTACTCCTGGCAAGTCTGTCATGGAGTGGCTCAAGGGCCATCAAGACTCAGGCTTCGAGGTCTTGCGTTTCGTTGATGTCCGCCGGTTCGTCCAATTCGGCGTCATTAAAGGCTGCATATACAGAGTACATAAATTCGTCGTCTCCAAGCAATACCTGGCTGCTCTGGCGTCTGGTCAGAGCCGACCTATTCCAGGAGGAGACCCGCTGCAAAAGTATACAGATGGCTGTCATCATTTCGACCAGATCATCACGGAGCAAAACTTGACGGACAGCGACATTATGGAGAAGCTCAAGAAGTTACCGGTTCCAAAGGGTGACCTGGCAGTCTTTTACAGATAGATCCAGAGCCAGCCAAGTCATACCCATGAGTTGTATCATTTTACATCATTTCTATGGTATCATGCAGATTACAATATAGTACAGTGTTATCTTACACGGCAAAGGTATGCCGATTGCACGCAGCCTCCTCATTTAACTGACCCTCGGGACTTGTAGCGATCGCGTATCTCCCGCTTGTCAGGCAACTCAATGTCAGGGTTATTGACAACCCGGAGTCTGGCCTTTTTCCTCTCCGCCATCCTGGTAATCTCCATATCCGTCAGGTTCTCGCCAGCCGCCTCCATTTCTTTCTTGAGCTCCTCCTTCATCCTGCGGAGAAGGCCAGTGCGTGGCTGGCCAGGGTAGATCTCGCCACTCTTTTCGAACTCTTCATTATCGATCAACTCAACAATGCGCACGTTGTGTTTGCCCTTTCGCATGATGAGCATGCGGTCATCGATGAGGAACTTGGCTGTCTCCTCGGGGAACCAGGCCTTCATGGGTGTCCAGGATAGGTTTCCAGGGACGAGACCCCTCTTCTGACCAGGCTGGGCAGCGATGTAAGCACCCTGCTGCGAGAGGAGGCGCTGACCATCACTGCTGCTTGAAGCCAGACCGCAGGCGTGAAGGATTTTGGCTGGGGAAAGTTCCATAATGGAGCGGGGCAGCTTGATGTCGCTCCTCGGAGCGTTGTTGGCAGTGATAATACCTGTTTCCTCTGTAGGTTCTTTGACAATACCACTTAGTCTCGAGCCGAAACGGAATTGGTGCTGTTGGGCCTCCTTAACAGCCTTTTCTGTGCCGTGAATAAGTGAGACAAAATCGAAAGCCAGAGCGTGTTGCGCTTTTCGCTCCTGAGGATTGGCTCGATGCTCCTCCATAAGCTTGGAGATCTTTTCCAAGGGCATAAACGTGAACAACTTGAGAAGTCTTTCCACCTCGTCGTCTGAACGTCGGACAAAGTATCCGTACAAATCAAACGCCGTTGTCTTGAACTCATCAAGCCAGACAGCATTTCCTGCGCTCTTGCCGAACTTGGCACCAGAAGCATCGGTCAACAAAGGAACAGTGAAACCGACTGGCTCGTGGTCCCAGGTTGATGGCATCTTCAGGTGAGGAGCCTCCTCGGTTTCTCGAATGGTCTTGAGAGCATCAATACCGGCGGTGATGTTTCCATACTGGTCAGAACCTCCGATCTGCATCTGAATACCGAGCTTGTTGTACATGTGCCAAAAGTCCCATCCCTGAAGGAGAGGATACATAAATTCACCCAATGACATTCCGTCACCTTCAGTCATTTTGCGCTTCACACTATAACACCGGGTTAGGCTGTGAATCAGCTGCCTTTGGGCGAAGAAAAAACTCACGTGTCTCTAGCCAGCATGGGTCCGATTCTCGTATGTCTAGCTATCCTCTTGGCGAAGTCGTAGAGAGTAAGGTTTCCCAGCCACATGTTGTTGTTCAATAATCGATGAGTAGCAGCCCAGTCTTCAGGATAGCCGTACTTTTCCTTCAATATGTGTACATTTTTCCATATCTTGGTCAACTGAACGTGTATCTTGGTGATGTTCTTCGAAATATCGGCATTGGAAAGGATCTGTCGGCTTTCAAGTCGGTCGGTAGGATCGCCGATGCGGGCAGTCGAGCCACCGATCAAAGTGACAGCGGGATAACCATGGAACCACATCCAGAACATAGGCATCATTGGTAGTAAGTGACCTACGTGCATTGAGTCGGCAGTAGGGTCAATACCGACGTAAGATCCTATCCGCCTCACACGCATAATCTCCTTGATCTTTTCAGGTGTACTGTAGCATAAGTTAGATATAGTGGTTGAAGCATCATACCGAGTGTCGCATACCCTGCCACATCCTTGATATATCCTCGCTCTTGTAGAACATCCCATGTGTGCGGAATCTCCCCTTTCTCAATCTTCTCGGCCCTCTCTTTCCATCTTGCTTCGCCCTCTGCGACCTTCTTGAGGTATGAAGTCGCAACGTATCGAATTTGGAGGGGCCGGTGCCCACTAAGACATGTCGAATATATGGTAGGTCGTGTAGACGGGAGTTTCGAGATGAGGGCGCGACTCGCCATGGCTGAGGGTGAGAGCGAAGCGCTCAATTTGCGATGGAAGGAATTTCAAGAGAAGTAAAAGAGTGTCGACATGTGAAATTCCAATCCGTACTCAAAATCTACCCACGCCTGATGGAATAGCTTGAAGCTGCTAACTACCTAGTACCAAAAAATTCCCTAAGCGACGTCGGACGAGACGAGATCTGATCCATGCTCAAAAAAAAAGTATTGACCAATCATATAGTACTTTGCTAGATAGACGTTTATTGGATATTGAAGAACCTCAAGTATCCACACCACAGGGAAACCTTCGGGACGCTACCAACCAATCACAAAACATGTAATTCGAGATCCTCGGCAATGAGGCTGCTTCAGTTCCGGGTCGGTTTGCAATTGAAGGATCCCATACATCATCAACTCTAACTACTCCCTCCCGAAAAAGCCCTTGGAAGCAGCCACCAATTGAGTGCCGCGACAACACCACAAGAATCCTCAAAGAACTTCAAAATGGCCTCAATTGCGCGCTCCTCTCTGCTTAGGCAGACCGCTATGGCTTCTCGATTGGCCACTGCTGCTGCTGCCCCCGCGACCCGAAGCACTTTCATGCCTAGCATCCGAACTCAGCTTAAGGGCGTTGCTGCTTTCCACAACACCACCCGACGATCCGCTATTCTGCCTCCTGGACCTCGTATGTGAATCTGTCCCAACATATAGCTACTATTACTGACAATAACCTGCAGAGCGCATTCAGGGTGGAGGTACGAATTGACTTGCCTAGAAGCTGGATCGCAACTTGGCTGGCTTCACATGATATCGACTTGAATAGCTGACACATTCACTCACAGTCAACGACCCTGCTCCCATCCCCGAGCCCAACTCCGCCCACGGTTCTTACCACTGGACTTTCGAGCGTCTCCTCGCCGCCGGCCTCGTCCCCTTGACCGTCGCTCCCTTCGCTGCCGGCTCTCTCAACCCTACCCTCGACGCCATCCTCTGCAGTGTCCTCCTCCTCCACTCGCACATGGGCTTCCAGCAGATCGTCATCGACTACATTCCCTCAAGGACCTACCCCGGCCTCCGCAAGACTTTCAACTGGCTTCTCAACATTGCTACCGTTCTTGTCGGCGTGGGACTGTACGAGTTCGAGACCAACGACGTTGGTATCACCGAGGCTGTTCGACGAGTCTGGAAGGCGTAAGTTGGTAGATGGCTGATTGATGTATGTATATGAAGGAAGCATATTGTTGGCAGTATTACTTGTCGCGCAGATTTGTCACTGCGGGCACCTGTATAGAAAATTCCCTTTGAGTTATCGAAGTTGCGTCAATTTCATACAAGACGATTCTCTTTTTAACGATCAGCGATTAAGGACTGCGCGAATGGTGTCTCCCTGAAATTGTATTAAGCGCTCCAGGGACATTGACCAGACGCTCATGGTATGCACTAACATCACGATAAAGCACGAGAACCGGTTTGCGCAAAATCATTTGTTTTACTGTTTCAATTCATTGATCTGTTTCGTACTAATTTCCAAAAAGTTCACTCGCTTATCTCAAATCAATTCCAGCTATAACTTCGCTTCAAATAGTCAATGACGTGATCTCACATCCCCCAGCTCGATCCATCTCGGGTGTAGGAGGCGGCAAGTTCTCCGATTTTGTGCAGATCCAGCAACTGGCATACATGTTGACTCGGTCAATGCAAGCTCCATCGGTGCGGGCACCGTGTCGCTTAGGAGTGAATCCATGACCTTCAAACTCTTTGATATACCAAGGGGTCAGCGCTGAAGAACGAAGGAGCACACGACCGCCCATTGCCAATGCTCGGTTCAGCTTTGTGATTTGAGCGGCAGCGGCTCGGGAACCAGTATCAAACCAGTCCATGCTGTCCATGACGACAGCAACAGTCAAAGTGCCAGGAGTGATGCGCGCGATAACTTCCTCGAGCTCATCAGTGTGGATACGGAGGCCGTCAAGAGCGCTAGGACGAGAGAGCTTTGCGTGGGCACGGGGGCTGAGATAGTCTGGATGACATTTGGGTGAGAATTTGCCATCCATGCAGACATAGTAGTAAGGGTTATCAGCAGCGATATGAGTCTCCTCTGCAACAGGATCAAGAGTGTTGACCATGTAGTGCCAGATGGCGTGAGAACGAGTGTTCTTAGCAGCGGGCTTGGGACCTTTGACCAAGTCGGAGTTGGCGTGATCAGCCTCAATCATGGCCAACTGGTTTTTGGGGACACCAAGCGCAGCCCAGAGGAAGCTCTCTTGAGATACAACCAAATTGCAGACAAGCTTGGACAGAAGTGCAGGTCGAATCTTACGTCGCCAAATCTCTCGCTGCTCGTTAAGGGTCTTGGCTTCAAGGAGCTGCTTCACAGCCTTCTGCAATCCAAAGATTCGGGCAATCCAACGGAAAACACGGATAGCGTGACGAGAACCTCCAGTGTCATAGAGACCGTAACCGCTGCTGTTCTGGAATACATGGACGTTCTTGAGCCAATACTGGAACGCACGACCCGAAAGATGGGGCGAAAGCTTGGTGATGAGAAGCTCACGGAAACGAGGATGCTTGCCATCTCCAAAGATCTTCCAGAAATCTTCATACGGAAGAGCAGTATACGAAGCTGCCTTGAGCTCAAGAAGATGGTTCTGTGTGGGGTTCAGGTCGACTGCATGAACACGGGCAGGGCTTTGGAGAAGGTATGAAAGGATGTTGTCGCCAGCGGAAGTGATGGCGAGAACTTTGTCGTCAGCACCAAGCTTCAAGATACGCTCGTCGACCCGAGTATCTTCCCATGTAAAAGCATAGATATACTCATCTTTGAACTGGGTATGCTTGGGGAGCTGTTCATCGTAGTAGATGCGCCAGTGGTGGTTTTGGTAAAAGAAGGAAGGCAGAGGCAGGTTGGAGGAAAGGTTTGAAACAGCAGTGAGGAATGCTTTGGACCGAATTTCAGGTGCAGACCTCTCAATAGCGCGAGTCAAGGCATCTCCGTGGTTAGCAGGATACAGATAAGGGGACTCCGTGACCAAAGCATCAATGCGCTCAACAATCTCATGGGGAAGACTGGATGACGAGAAAGGCTTCTTATGGCAACCAAGCCATATATAGTAGGGAATGGCCCCCAATCCTTTGTTACGAGTGTTGACATTGAGGACAGTGCCAAACTTGTACTCAAGGTAATCTCGGCGACTGGGTTCAAGACCAACCCTGTCAAGATCAAACCAGGAGCGCCAGAAGCTTCTTGACAAGAAGTTGACGTGGCGATCCACAAGTCCTCCAGTGTAGTTTCGGAAGGCGAAGTCGACCTTGTTCTGGACATAAAAATCTACAACGCCCATGATACCTTGAGGCGACAGGAGAGAAGTCACCGAGTCGATGACCGAATAGTAATCAGGCTAATATCCGATTAGCATCTTGCTCAAGCATAGTGATCAGTGAACTTACAATCATGGATAGACTGTAAGACATGGTGATCAAGTCTGCGCCGCCAAAATTAGGACGCGGCTTATCAAAGTAGCTCAGGGCCGGAGAACGAGGTGGAATTGGCTTCGAAGGCATGCCGGATTCATAATCCTCGAGACGAAACTTGCGAGCATCCTCACATACCACCTTGACATTCTTCCAGCCAAGACGGTCAAATCGCTTCTTCGCCACTTCACAAAGAGATGGGGAAAAGTCGACGAGGTATACGCTAGAGAAGAAGGTAGGGACATCGACGAATGCGCCCATGGCCTCAATATTGAAACCAGTACCGCCGCCAATCTACAAATTGGTATGTCAGCCATTGTTTAGATCGATCCGATATCCGCACGCGACTCACGTCAACCCAGATTCGCTTCGTCTTGTTATCCTTCTTGGAGGTCGTGTCTTGTAGCTTCGCCTGCATTTGTGCGGCAACAAGAGCTAGCATGTCCTCACGACCACGGAGGAGGACCTTTCGGGTAGCATCGTAAGCCCCGGCTTGCTTCTTGTAGAAGCTCTCAAGAGCATCTTGTTGGTTGCCCTTGGAGTCGCCCTGGTGGGGTTTGAGGAAGGAAGAGTAAAAGAAGAGGAAGAATGACTTGATCAATCCTGGGGCTTCGTCCTGACTCTTGCTGGAGAAGACTGAGGTAAGGCAGAGCGTACTGAGGGCAGCCGCAACGATACCGGCCAGGAGAGACTGGGCGTTAGCCAAAGATAACATGTTACCACCCTAGTAGTTTGATTAACAGGCGTCGGTGTTAATTAGTAAGTTGTAACGTACATGAGAAGCCATGGTACTCTCTCATGGTATGCTGAGAGAATGAGTGTTGAAAGGAGGAAGCTGTGTAAGCTGTGTTGAGAGCAGTTCACACGATCAGGTTGAAGATGGAGAAGAATTCAAGGAACAAAGAAAGGACAAGCTAGGGATATATATGCCGGAGGATTCAAGTTAACACAAAGTCCGGAACTCGATTCGGCAGCAATTGTCTCGGCAGAACGGCCATAACGCCTTGAGCTTGAAGTACTTGACGCGAATTCACTTGCGTCTATCTGCAGGGCCCTGTTGATCTGCTTGACCCCACCAGACAGTCATGATAACCCCGCCATCAGTGTTCATTCTAGGCATGAGCCAGGAGGTGGACAATGGGGGGTGGGAGCCAATAAGTGAAGCACATGTTCATGGCTGGTAGAGTTTCAGGGGTCTTGCAAGGCTGCGGCGGCGGCAGACATGTGCCATCCTTCGTTCGCTACGAAGAGTTGGCGTTCCATATAGCGTATGAGTGGGGTTCAGGTTAGTACTGGTTTCAACTCAATAAAGATGACGATCTTGGTTTTGTGAAGTCGAAGAAGATGAGAGTCTTTGGGCACGGGTGGTGTTGAGAGAAGCTGAGTATTCAATCGCAACAACACTCTGACGGATTGATTCTTCACTTGAAGAGGAAACAGTAACAAAGTACTGCGAATATTGTTATGAAATCCAGAAAAATGCTACAATATCTTGCTTAGTGAGTTGAGCCATGGTTGGAGTTTTCGTATTATTTGATCGTTCCAGATGAGAAGTTCAAGAACCAATCAGAGACGAGCAGCCCACCACATGTAGCAATCAACTCCAATGTAAGGGCACCTTCTGCAACCTCTAGGATTGTAGTGAAAGTGGTAGGTATAGCAGAGATACTCTTAGCCGCAATAGAGAAGAGGTCAATTGGCTTGCGCGGGAGTTATCGGTTGTGATGGCTCTTCATTGTTCCTGCTAGGGCATATTCACTGCTGCCAACAGACTGAGCTACAGAATGCCCGGGTAGCTGATTTCGGGTCTGTTTATCATTGGGCTGCAGCTCGATTAAAGCATCTTGTCCTCCTACCTCGAGTACAGAATGGTACCGTAATGTTTGCACACGAATGTATTGTTGAAGCATGTTTCTGACAATAGGTTATGCTGAGTGTATGGCTATTGTTTCTGCTTTCTATTGTCATAGCCCAGAAGCCGACAATGCCTACTTAACCTATGTACCTTGGGTAAAACAATACATCCAGGATTAATAATGTTTAAGTTACCTACTCCAATGTGAAAATAAATAACTTATACCTCTCTCATGTTTACTGTGATTTTGAAGGCAACTACGGACCACTAAGATTCCTTCCCTCAACAAGCTGAGGTGAGAAGGTGGAGGGCATCAATTCCGGGCAAGGGGTAAGGCAGGTACGTACCGACACCACCTGCCCTGTGACGCACGTTAATAGGATCGCGCGTCTAGATCCGAGCCGTGTCGTTCTCTTGTTCAGCTGTCGCATTTCATCAAAACCCATCTCCCTAACCTCTGTAACCATCTCATCGAACCACTTAGACAGCATCCTAATCAAACTCGGATTAAGCCACGCTGGCTAAACCCCCAAATATCCGCCATTATGCCTCCCGGGTCGAGTCAGAAGGGAACGGGCAAGAAGAACTCAGCAATACAGAAGCAGAGCCGCAACACAACCCCAGCTCCAGTCGCGACAGCTAGTCTCCCACCCACAGAGTTTTACGATCCAGACTACCTCAACACTCGAGTTATTCTTTTCCGCAACCTCACATACGACGATATTGTCGACCAATCCGCCTCTAATGCGACAATTCCGGATTCCAAGAGCCTTGACGGCATGATCGAACGATTAAAGAACTTATCAAATATTATGGAGAAGCGCTCCACGTTCTATGACCGCGGAATGAGACACTTGGCAGATGAGCGCAAGAAGCGACCGTCTGAAGATTATGGGAGCCGCGCCGACGGCGAACAAGAAGGAAAACGACCAAAGCACAAAAGAAAGAAGCCTGATTCACTTGCACCGCAAGAGAGTAATGTTGGTAGGTTTATTCACTATGCGCCTGAGGCATGCGCTCGGTGACGGTTGTTTGCCAGTGCAGGCAACTGCCCACCACTTCAAGCCTGGAATCAAGACTAACTTTTCGCAGAACGTTCGTCGCCATTGCGAGATTCCAAAAACCGCAAACACGACCGCGACCCAAGCTCTCCTTTATCTCCTACTCATGCTGGCTCGCCTGGCGATGGTGACAAAAAGCTAAAAACGGAAGAAAAGAAAGAAGACGAAGACGAGTCATCCAGCTCAGAAGACGAGGGTGCGCCACCTCGTCGCGAACAACCCCAAGCCATGACATTCGGCGAAGATCCCTCCACTTTCCCTGACCCGACCATCTACGAAATTCGACCAACCTACCCCGGAATGCCCGACGAAGAGCGCAAAGAGATCTATTCGGTTGCGACATACCCTCCTTCAAATCTTGCCGACCTCATCGCTGGCGACCCACCAGACAGCGACTTCAGCAATGCCAAGCCTAACAGTCAGATCAACTTTACTACGTTCTCATCATATGTCGAGCCATTCTTCCGACCATTCTCCGAGGAAGACTTGGCCTTCTTGCGTGAACGAGGGGATCGTGTTACCCCTTTTGTCATGCCTAAACGTGGCAAGCGGCACTATACAGAGATTTGGGCCGAGGAGGATGGCGCTATGTCGATCGACACACCACAGCAAGGTCGTGACAAGCTACCGCCGAACCAACCACGAGGCAGCATTGACAACATGGACGACGACGTTGGAGAAACTGATAAGTTATCTGTTGGCCCTTGGTTGACCAGATTGATGCAAACGCTAAGGCCTGAGGCTCGCGCGCCCTCTGTTGATGACAAGCCTACGACAAACGGGACTACAAATGGGGATGTCAGTATGAACGGTGATGCTGATGGTGACGACAAGCCTGCAATTTCAGACGACAAATCAAACCAACAGCCCGCAGCCTTCATGTCAGAATCGTCAACAGAGGCCTGGAAAAAGGCTTCGCATCCTAAGCTGGAATACTCTCAAGTTGATGAGCGTATCAAGCAAGAACTCCGACATATTGGCTTTCTACCCCTGGAAGGATTTGAGGCAGAGTACGACGGGCACTACGATGACGAAGTTGCAGCGAGACTACGACTTTTACAGAACAGGCTCAAAGATCAGATGCTGATTAATGGTGCGCGTAAAGCTCGCTTGACAGAGCTCGTCCGGGAACGCATGGCCTATCAAGAATACCAAACAATTCTTGAAGATCTCGACTCTCAAGTACAGGCTGCATATCTTAAACGGACTAGGACGATGGGCAAAAGCAAGAAAACGAAACGACCTGGAGGTGCGGGCGGTGGTAGCCACTTTGTTGGAGGTGCTGCAGGCACGGCTCGACCTGGCATTGGCGATATCACCAAGACGCTCATGGAGAGGCGCAAGCGATGGATCGATACGATTGGATCTGTATTTGACGATGAAAGTCTGAGGAAGGTTCCAAGGATGACAGATGCTGAAAGTTCCATCTTCAAGCCTACAGACATGGCGGAACTAATGAACAAGGAGAAGGAACAATGGGATGAGGAGGTGGAGGAGGAATAGCAGTCCTATCTGGCCCAGACCCCCTAGGCTTTGATTCCTCTGCGTAACTTGTCTACTTTGGTGGTGCACTTTGATTCAAGGAAAGGCGTTTGACGGTATGGACTGGAGTTGAAGCGCAGTCATTTGTTATGTGGAATGGAGGATACCACCAGCTATTGTTTGCTAGAGAGTAATGGATGCAGTATGATGCCTACGACCTCAAGTTGAATCAAGCATGGTAGTTGAGTTAAACTGCATACTAGTTCGTAACTTACTACTAGACTACAGTATTATACCAAGACCACTTATAGAGTAGAGCGTTCAATTGGTCATCTGTGAGCTTTTTTGGCTTCCACAAACCAATTAGATAGATTCTCTCTCTGAAATGTTATCGAATATGTATAACAGCGTACACAATCGATAATTTCAGAGCCAATAGTAGCTTGAGTCTGGTTTATTCAATGATGTAAATCCCTGTCATGGACGGGCGCAAATATGTGACCAATCGATCGGCCTCTACTTATCAACGAAGCGAAGTCGACCCCAGAAAGACCGTTATCTCTCAACGTACCTACCTAATAGTACAGTGGTGAGTGGGGGAAGTAAACAGTAAGACTAAGGCAGAATGACTGTTACGCCCGAATAAGTCATGGCGGAAAGTCAGGCTACCTCGATGCGGCTATTCCGTGCCGAGAAAGCTACCATACTACTAATCTAAAGCCCCTCCTCACTCTTCCCTTTCTGATCCTTTTAACCTGTCGTTGATAGTCAAAAAAAGGAGTTTAATATCGCAAAGATGCATCTGGTACCTAAAGAGGTTCGTCTTCATTCGCCAAGCTTGAGAGACCCAGTTTGTCGAGTCATGTCGTTGGCTGGAGACATGGCTGTAGCAGGGTTGTTGCGACTATTACAGACAAGTATCAGCACTCTAACATACTTTATAGATCGACAAGCTAGTCATCTCTCAGTTGGGAGTACTTGCTCAGAGGCGTTTGGCAAGAGGCGTCAAGTTGAATCACTCCGAGGCTGTGGTGAGTAATATATTGAGTCTCGATGAGAGATGTGAAGCCAATGGCAATATTCCTGTAACATATCGCGACTAATACGATTGGAACATAGGCTCTCATCGCCAACAACCTTCATGAACTCATCAGAGATGGAAACCACACCGTTTCTGACTTGATGGCGCTGGGCGCGACGATGCTAGGACGTCGACATGTTTTGCCCTCAGTCTGCAGTACTCTCCATGAGATTCAAGTCGAGGGCACCTTTCCATCTGGAACATACCTTGTCACGGTCCATAACCCCATCAGCTCAGACGATGGAGACTTGCGTAGGGCTCTCTACGGAAGTTTTCTCCCTGTTCCAGATAACAGCATCTTCCCCATGGCAGCTACTGAAGAGTACCAACTCGACAAGCAACCTGGTGCAGTGATACCTGTCAAGACCAAAAAGATTACTCTCAGCGAGGGAAGAAAAAGGATTCGCCTTCAGGTAACAAGTACAGGAGACAGACCTATCCAAGTTGGATCCCATTACCACTTTATCGAGACCAACCCACAACTTGAGTTTGACCGTATTCGCTCATACGGATACCGTCTTGATATCCCAGCTGGAACGTCAGTGCGATTCGAGCCTGGAGACACCAAGACTGTTACTTTAGTTGAGATTGGTGGCAATCGTGTAATTCGTGGTGGTAACAACCTTGCATCAGGCGTAGTTGACCTTTCGCGAGCTGATGAGATCCTTGCCCGGTTACAAGAAGCTGGATATGCTCACAAGCCACACCCTGCAGGGGATATGGCCCATATCGACGCCTTCCAGATGGACCATGCTTCGTATGCGACTATGTTTGGTCCTACAACTGGCGATCTCGTTCGACTTGGCAGCACAGATCTCTGGATCAAAGTTGAACGTGATGAGACCATCTACGGCGAGGAGTGCAAGTTTGGTGGCGGAAAGACGCTGCGCGAGGGGATGGGTCAGGCGACTGGACGAACAGATGCCGAGACTCTCGATCTCGTAGTGTCAAACGCCCTCATTGTGGACTGGACCGGTATCTATAAGGCAGATATTGGAATCAAAGAGGGCATCATTGTGGGTATCGGAAAGGCAGGAAACCCAGACGTTATGGATGGCGTTACAGAAGGAATGGTTGTCGGCAGCTGCACCGATGTCGTTGCAGGCGAAGGAAAGATTGTTACCGCTGGTGCGATTGACACGCATATTCACTTTATCTGCCCACAGCAAGTACCCGAGGCACTTGCATCTGGTGTAACCACCATGCTTGGCGGTGGTACAGGCCCAAGGTTAGTCCAAACCCCCACTCGTGTGTGTCCTATCATCTGAGGCTTATCTTTGTGACAGTGCTGGAACAAACGCAACGACTTGTACCCCTGGCGCTCACTACATGCGTCAAATGCTCCAAGCATGCGACCAACTTCCAATCAACATCGGCATCACAGGTAAAGGCAATGATAGCTCCCCCGAGGGTCTCCGCGATCAGGTCAATGCTGGCGCGTGTGGTCTCAAGTTGCATGAGGACTGGGGTTGTACACCGGCTGCTATCGACGCCTGCCTGAGTGTCTGCGATGAGTTTGATATTCAGTGTCTTATTCACACAGACACGCTCAACGAGTCAGGATTCGTCGAGTCTACTATCGCTGCGTTCAAGAATCGCACGATCCATACCTATCATACCGAAGGTGCAGGAGGTGGCCACGCGCCAGATATCATCTCTGTTGTAGAGCACCAGAACGTGCTCCCATCATCCACCAACCCTACGAGACCATTTACGCGCAACACTCTAGACGAACATCTCGACATGCTCATGGTTTGCCACCACTTGTCCAAGAACATCCCCGAAGACGTGGCCTTTGCTGAGAGTCGCATCCGTGCCGAGACCATCGCTGCCGAAGATGTGCTGCACGATAAAGGTGCTATTAGCATGATGAGCTCCGACTCGCAGGCAATGGGACGCTGTGGAGAGGTCATCTTGAGAACATGGAACACAGCGCACAAGAACAAGGTCCAGAGGGGCTGGTTACCTGAAGACGAGGGCACGGGAGCTGACAATGCTCGAGTTAAGCGCTACGTGAGCAAGTACACTATTAACCCAGCTATCGCTCAGGGCTTTGGACATATCGTAGGAAGCATCGAGGTTGGAAAGTTTGCAGATCTGGTTCTGTGGGATCCTGCGTGGTTTGGCACGAAGCCTAGCTATGTCCTTAAGGGCGGACATATCGCATATGCTCAGATGGTACCTGATTGATTTCCCTCCTTTAACATTGCTATTGGCATATTACTAACATCGTATTAGGGTGATCCAAACGCCTCTATTCCAACAGTCCAGCCCATTATTGCTCGGCCCATGTTCTCACCCCACTGCGCCTCGACAAGCATCCTCTTTGTTTCGTCCGCATCCATTGAGACGGGTGCTATTGCCTCTTATGGCCTGCGTAGTCGTGTCGAGGCAGTTCGCGGATGTCGATCTATTGGCAAGAGTGATATGAGACATAACGATATCAAGCCTCGGATGCGTGTTGACCCAGAAAGTTATACTGTCGAAGCTGATGGGGAGGTTTGCGAGGCAGAGCCTGCAGAAACCCTGCCACTTACACAACAGTTCTATGTTTATTAGCCAGGGAAACAAAAAAGAGGCGGAAATTGAAACAATTACTAGGGCTTGCCAAGAGGCAGATATTGGCTAGCTATAAACAGTTGTACCGTCTTATTCTTCATGGATGTAGCCCACAAAACACAACCCTGCCATGTATATATCGGCGGTATTATTGCCACTTAAGCCAAGCCTATAAACCGGGCCGTGTCTGGAGTTCAGTTATGATACTTGGCCTACCGGAATCAATACTCGAAACAGGACGATCACACAATTAAGACAGTACCAAGTTTTTTGTGTGCTAGAGAAGTCTTTGCAAGTTGACGCCACCAGCAAGTAATTTGTTCAGACCATTATTGTTTGGCATTCATTCATAGCTTCACTATTTAGCAGGACTTGTGCTTGTACGCAGAATTTACTATATTTGATGGTATCCTGGAATTAAAAAGAAAGTAATCAAAAACGATCGCAAGCTTAGAAGTGTTCCTTCCAGAAACGGAACTCGACATCGGGAACGGTTGCTGCTTTGCATGCAAGCTTAATATCACGAGCTGAAGACGTTTGTTAGCATGGATTCGAGTGTAGTAGGGGCTTAGTTAATATGGGACTTACCAGCAGCTGAAGGACCACAGAAATAAACACCGACTGTTGTGCGGATATGCGACTCTAGACCGTTGAGGTATGTGCGGTCCAAGATACCGTTTCGCATAGTTGTGAACAGGCGGGGGAAGTCAGGTCGACCAAAGTTGGTACGTGATTGTAGTTCTGTCAGGGGATCCATCTGAGAGCCGACACTGTTGAGGACAATGTTCTGAGCGGTGTCGATATCCAGCTTTTGTGTGAGGTAGGTGTGGATCTTGAGGAACTCGACTCCTGTGCTGCCAGGCATACGTGCTGCTTCGTTGGACTGCTCCTCGAGAGATGACAGCAGAGTTTGGAACCACTCGAATGAACCAGTATCCTTACAAACCCAGATGAACTCGACACGTCGGAGACGGCGGGGAGGGTTAGGGGAGTTGCGGAGATGCCAAATGTTCTTGAGGATAGCAGCCCAAGGAGTGACACCAATACCAGTACCGATAAGCACAGCGATTTCGTTTTCGAAAACATCTTCGGCGGGGGCACCATAAGGTCCATCGATTCGAAGAGCGGGCATCTGGTCACCGTTCTGAAGGGCAACTTCGTACATTCCCATAGGGTCGACATCATCGTAAAGCTTGGCCTGAGCAGCACCGGCACCGAGGGCATCACCAAGTTCTCGGGTAAAGTCACCAACCTGGCGAACGTGGACTGACACATAAGGGTCGAAGGGGCATGAAGTAATGGTGAAAGGGTGCCACTGGTACTTGGATAGCGAAGGCACTTGAAGGAAGAGCCACTGACCAGCCTTGTATTTGAAAGATGGCTTGTTGAACTGGATCTCTACCACATCGTAGGGGTGACGGACGACTCGAGTAATCTTTGTAGATCGGCGAGCGCGAACCTCACGCCAAAGACGCTCGAGGAGGTAGGCGCCACCAGTCCAGAGCTCCCATCGCCATCCGAGGTAACCAATGCAGTGCTCCCAGAACTCGTCACCAGCAAATGGTGAGATGGCCTCAGCAGTATCACGCACGAAACATCCGACTGTGTGGGTGTAGAGACCGAGGAAGAAAGGAATGAAGAGATGGTGAGTGTACCAAAAAGTCTCAAACGATTGTTGACGGATGCGAGCATGGGCACTGGTGAACATGAGCAGCATGCAGAGGAGCATGATGTGGCCTGTGATACCACCGGGCTGAGCATAGTGAATCTGAAGAGCCGAAACGGGTCGAATCTGAGTAATTTCGACGTTGTAGAAGTTGACGTAATGAGCGCCTGTGTGAAGACAGGTGAAGAGAAGCATGGAGTAGGCGAGTTGGCGATGCATCCACAGGTTCTCGTCGAGTGGGATGAAGCGAATCTTGGGTCGAACCCATCTCATAATGGTTCGGCATACGGGGAGGAGAATAAGCATGCAGTCGACACTAAGAACCAGACCGGCGCCTCGCGAGATCCATACTGAGAATTTGAGTGTGTTGAGACCGGCGAGTCTGGCATCTACAGCTTGCTTCCACCTTGATAAGAGTCAGCGATGGGAGTCCCGATCACACTGAATGATTATGCTCAACTTACCATCCATAGGCGAAAATACCCCAATGAAACGTCCAGAAAAGAAAGTGGTAGAGCAGTTTACCGGGTACAAACTGCTTCTTTATTAATTCGGCGAACCCAAGTTGCGAACCCATCTTTGCGGTTTTATGTCGTGTGTGAATTAAGAGAGTCGAAGTCGGCCGGCGACAGGGACTACTGTGAATATACCTCTCGTTTGAGGAATGAGTAGTAGGGAGAAAGAAAGAAAAAAACGAGTTAATTAATTAGTTAGATAATTAACCAACCCTTATAAGAGAAAAAAAGAAGACACTGATCCAGCAGCAAAAAGGAAGCGAAAGTCGTGGCTGAGGAGCCAGTGGAGGGAGAGAGAGGGAGAGAGACGCTGAGTGAAAAGAGCGACCCAAGAGAAAAAAAGAAGGATGAGAAAAGTTCGGATGAGATCGCGAGAGAGATTGAGTTCATAAACGGTCGAAGAAAAAGAGATGTCGAGTCCGAGCCAAGTCAAGACAAGACAAGTCAAGACAAGTCAAGACAAGAATCGAATAGACAGGAAGATCCGTAATCCGAAGTCTGATGCAACACGATTCAACAGCCTTGTCTAAAGAGGTATAATGTGTCTTGCCAGGAGGTATCGAATTGCCAGATCGAGTACGGAAGAGGTGGATGCCGAGATGGTACGAATACACCAGCGGAAGTTGAAACGTTACAGACTGGGGGGGAAGAATAGCAGTTTCGCTGCTATTATGCCTGGTTCTTATGAGACAATTGCTGTGAGAGGGGATCCAGTTGAGTCCCTTGATGCGGATACTCCAAGTGTTTCGCGGGGGTGGTTTTCAGGGATGGTCTTTTTTGCCGGGCTCTTAATGCTACTCCGATGGTGATATAGTTTGTGTCGGAACAAGGAGTTGATTTGTCGCAGATGAGGTTCAGTTAAAGATGGAAGATAGGTAGTTAAAACTAAATCCACAATACAGTATAGAATACATACAGATCTGAAAGAGGCAAAGAAGGAAAAGAAGCTGGGGGACCATGTGGTTTTACTAACAACTCACTTCCATACTCACCTCCCATGGACAGTCCAGATGGTAGGTATGGAGGTATGGAGGTTAGGTGCATATTCTGGGCGCCTATTAGATAGAGGCTAGGCCTGGGCATCATGATTCTACAGCATCTTACTGGCTGCTTAAATTTGGAACACCGCACATTAAAGCCACTAACGCCCTGTTGGACCAGTCACCGACTCGAGGACCCTGAAGAGGCGCCTGGGGTTAGGCCTGTGATAGTCTCTGAGCTACTGTCCCGGGCGCTTAAAACCCCCCCAAGACGTAGCCAACGACATGCCTTGGCCAACGTCTTTTTTACTGCACTGTGACGGCGCTAGTTTTGACTAAAATCGATGGATCCTTCCATAGTTAGGTTGCTTCTTATTCTTGTGACATCCGATCTTCTCTATTAAAGATAACCAGATTTTCGGGAATCAGCAGATGATAATAAGCGAACCCGACTGCAGGGTGATACAGCTGTAGGTAATGCAGGTAGGTCATGGACGGCTGAACCTCGTTACGGTGATGAATCTGTATCAATTCACAGCAAAATCGAATGACTATCATTCGACAAACTTTTTTCTCTTGTCCTTCTCCTTCATGCTGCTCATCTTTCTCTCTTTCTCTCTCTTCAGGGTTTCTCGGCCACAGTTTCATAAATCAAAGCCAAGAATCTTGCTAATGTCGCAGAAAGCTTAGTGGTCCACTGTAAGCAGACCGCCTATACGTTGCAAGTCACATTACACAAGCCTTGGCTGTCACTCCATCTTTTTTTTCTCAAGGGTGATTTTTCATTAGTTCAAGAGCGAGAAGATGAATCATCGTCCCGTGCAAATCTGTTTGTCCATCGTTTTCCATCGTGGCTAGCTCAGCCTAGCTGCGACAGTATTACCTGAGGCTAAACCCGGGATGGCTACGGATCTCTTTGTTTACGTCGGACTATAGTCTGAGTCTGTAATGGTATTTCACAAGAACTTATCTAT
The DNA here is from genome assembly GCA_013623685.1 of Fusarium transvaalense. Taxonomy (NCBI): domain Eukaryota; kingdom Fungi; phylum Ascomycota; class Sordariomycetes; order Hypocreales; family Nectriaceae; genus Fusarium; species Fusarium transvaalense. Next base: position 171,341 of record JABFFG010000108.1, read on the forward strand.
CTCTTGCCTATTCTTGAGTAGTTCTTATTCTAATTCATGCGGATGATATCGTCAGTACATAGTCATTAACTCATGCCAAGTCTCAAGTTTAAATTAGAAACTCTGGATATCATCATTACTCTGACGGAGAAGAACAGGTCGCGTGACTAGACAGACAGACCTCTTACTCTATCCTGGCCGATCTATCTTCAACCTCGGACTCGGCCCAAGTACTATTAGTGTGCGTCGGAGGAGTGGAGCCGTGATGAGAAGCCTCAAGCCCGGACACAAGTCTACCAAGAATGGATCTATTATCTATCAGTGTTGTTCGGTAATAAGCAATATCCAACATTAGCGCAAACCCGAATTGACAGCTTCAACCATGGGTCAAAACTGTCTCACACGAATGAATTACAAAAGGCTGAATCGTCAATATAGTATCATCGCTGAAGATGACTGGTCATTGTACTCGCGACCTGTTTTGTATGGTCTGACTGTTATTATATGAGGTGAAAAACCTGCTTTTAGAGCATGGTTGATGATGAACCTGTACAGTGACAGTTACAAGCTTTTTCTCCCATCAAATATCCCGTCCATTGGCAAATTTGAACAAGACGGGACTGGCGATCTCGATACCCCACCATTGGTTGCTTGCGTACGTATTATGCTCCCCGCAAGTTGACGCGTTTGCGTATGCCAAGAATAACATGACTTCTGTGCGCAATCTGTGTGTAATCGAAGCACATACGGAGTCAAGTCAAGATGGGACGAGACGATCATGTCAGATCGATACTGATACTCAATGGACTGAGACTAATCTATTTTTTCCGAAGCACGAGGGCCAAGATATTCGGATATAAACAGGTGACATGTATACATACAAAACAGATACTCTGTAGACAGCCAATGTAGATAAGACAATAAACACGCTAACTCAGCTAACGCCCTCTTATTAGGCTGGTGGCACAGTTAGCTTCTAAAAATGGGCTGAATTGAAGGTTTATCAACGTCAAGCTCATGCCAAGTCTAGGTTTTCTTCTACCAAGCAATTGACTCGCCAAGCTCAGGATTACCAAATAATACTTGCTTGTACGTACGCGATCGGGATCTATTATTTACCTCTAGGTACTGAATAGTAACGCCAAGATGGAAACATCGGCAAGGCCTTTTGCTGGACTATGACGTAGTGCCTCACCACCCGCTTCCACTTTACCTAGGTAGCACCTACCCTGTCTTGATGCCATGACACTTACCTTTCTACTACCTGTGTATGTATCTAATAATGTCTTAATTTCTTCTTCTACTGTATCAAAACTTAGCTTCTAAACGCCTAGAAAATACCCGGTTGCCAATCTCTTGTCTACCTAGGTTTGCACCATTAATCGATCTGTCGTTACTGTTTCAATCATTCCAACGCTTTCTGAAAGAGCGACCCGCCATGTCTGGAAAGGATGACGCCGAGGAGCGCCGTCGCTTCACTACCCCATACAGCGCCAGACACCCTATTCCTACCATCTCCAGGTATCGGGAAGAAAGAAATGCTCGTCAAGATGCAGCCGAAGACAGGCCCAGTTCTTCACCAAAAGCTGGAGATTACTCCGAATCCAATGGCGGCTACCAACTGCACCAAACGTCAAGAGAAGACGCTGGAGCCAACCTAGAGTCAGCCGAGACCCGTGGAGATGATGAAGGGAAGGAGAACGACAAGCAGGAAGACGGAGGAATGCAAGACACTTCACAAGTTGGTCCATATGCATCAGATCCCAAGCAGAGAAGGAAGGAGCTCAAGAAGAACAAACGAGAGAGGGCAGAGCGAGAAGTCACTGACCCTGTTACCCATCTTCCTGTCACAATCCACGATTTCACCGACGACGCCCTCAAAAATGTAGGCGTGAACGAGCCTCCTTTCGGTACGACAGAAAGGACAGCCACCGGCGCTGAAAACAAGACAAAGTCGGACGAGCAGCTTGGTGACGAGCAGCGAGAGATTCAGCAAAGCTACGATGCCATGGGCGAGTTGTTCCCCCCGCCGGATTTCGATGCCCTCCGTCAGGAACTTGCATCCATCAACAAGCTAGCCGTCACCTTTGGGCTTACTGGCGTTGCCATAATTGTTTCTGGCGCATTTGTTTTCGAAAGACTTTTACGAGAAGGACTTCTACAGGGCACAAAGGCCAGCTCCTTTCTTGTAAGCGGTCCTCTTTGTTTGGTGCTGGTCGCGGCCAGTGCTGGAGCCATCTGGTTCTTGGTGGTATCCGTTCGAGAATGGGTCTCCAACAAGGTAAACAACATATTCCAAGACGAAGTCTGGGATGCCCACCGAAGGGGTCTCGTAAAGGCATCCAAGCAGCACAACACCGAGACAACCGTTTGGCTCAACTCTTTGATCGGTTCTGTATGGCCGCTTATCAACCCCGACCTCTTTGCTAGTCTTGCAGACACCTTGGAAGATGTCATGCAAGCATCGCTTCCAAAGTTTGTCCGCATGGTCAGTGTTGATGACATCGGTCAAGGAAGCGAGTCTGTCCGCATTCTCGGCGTCAGATGGCTCCCTACCGGAGCCGCAGCCAGAGCAGTTGGCGAAGACGGTAAGCTTATGACTCGGGAACAGAGTGAGAACGACACCCAGGAGAAAGACGATGAGAACAGTGACAGTGGTGCCCCTATGCAGGATGGTATGGAGGCCGAGGAAGGGGACTTTGTCAACCTTGAGGTCGCATTCGCCTACCGCACTCGATCATCTTCCAAGTCACTCAAGGAGAGGACTAAGGATATGCACTTGTATCTTGCCTTTTATCTTCCGGGCAATATAAAGGTCCCGGTCTGGGTCGATCTCCAAGGGATTATCGGCACCATGCGGATGCGACTTCAACTGACGCCCGACCCTCCCTTCTTCGCCTTATGCACACTCACATTCCTCGGCCAGCCCAAAGTAAACGTGAGCTGTGTACCCCTGAGCAAGCACGCCATCAATATTATGGATGTTCCGTTTATCAGCAATTTTGTCCAGTCTTCTGTGGACGCTGCTATGGCCGAGTACGTCGCGCCCAAGAGTCTAACTCTCGATCTGAAAGACATGCTTGCCGGCGACGACTTTAAGAAAGACACCAACGCAGTGGGTCTGTTGGTAGTCAATATCAAGCGCGGTTACGACTTTAAAATGGGCGACTCTGGTATTCCGCTCATCAAGGAAGGAAGTTCCGATGGCTACGTTTCAGTTGGCTGGGCCAAGTTCGGCAAGGTGATACGGTCGACCCGAGTTTTGGAGAACGAAATGGAGCCTTACTGGGACGAGACCTTCTTTGTACTGGTGTCGCCACAGGAACTCGACATCGACGAAAGACTGCGTGTGCAACTGTGGGACTCCGATAGACTGACCGCAGATGACGATCTCGGACGAATTGAGGTACCACTCAAGGAGCTGATGAAGGACGATCGATCAAACGGAAAGATGTGGCATCGGCAAGATGGTTTCAGAGCTTTGAAGTCAGGCGATGACATGCCAGGAAAGTTAGAATGGAGCGTCGGGTATTTCTCCAAGACCCGGCTCCAGCAATGCCAGTTCGAAAAACAGACTCATAATCCTAAAATTCGCAACATGGATCAACTCAAGGAGACCGCCAGAGCATCGAGCGAGCGTAAACTCCGCGAGACCATGTTTAAGGAGGGCAAGAAAGAGCGTGATGCCAGTGAACTTGAGCAGCAGACAGCTCAGGAACTCAAGGCCGAACAAGACGCCATGATCATTTCAGCACCTCCTCCTGAAGACTACCCCACCGGTATACTTAGCATCCAAATCCACAACATCACCGGGCTGGAACTAGAACGACTCAACAAGCGCAAGTCTGCAAACGATGCCGAGGCGACCGATGAAGAGGAAACTGGCGAAGACTTGCCAAGCGCATACTGCACCGTCATCCTCAATCACCGGAAGATTTTCAAGACAAGAACAAAGCCTCAAAACGCCAAACCTTTCTACAACGCCGGTATCGAGAGATTTGTTCGCAACTGGCGGGAAGCGGAAGTTTTCATCACTGTCCGCGACGCTCGTCTGAAGGAGGACGATCCTCTGTTGGGAATAATTCATCTCCCTCTAGCAGAAGTGTTCCGTGAACGTTCGCAAGTTATGGGTTTCTGGCCCTTGACTGGCGGCGTTGGCTTTGGACGCGTTCGTATCTCCATGGTGTTCCGCAGCGTCCAATTCCAGGCCCCAAGGAATCTTTTAGGCTGGCAGTACGGCACTATTGAGGTGAACCCTACTGCCACAGTTGTAGACTGCCCCAAAGATCTTCGCTCGTCAAAGCTCAAGTTCCGAACCAGCATCAGCAGTGCGAAAATGTACACTGAGGACGATGAGCAGAATGAAGGAACGGTTACCTGGAAGTCAAAGCGAGGTAAATCACTTGCTTTGGCTGTCGCCTCGAGATATAGCAGCTGCATGTCTATTGCTTTTCGGGAGAAAGGCTTCTTTGGAGATGATACTGCTGCCTTTGCTGTTCTATGGCTAAAGGATATTGTTGACGAAGAAGAGACAGAGTTGGAATTGCCGATCTGGAAAGGCGATTTCCAACGTGCTACGTCTTGCTGCTTGGAAGAGTGCGGCGAGAAGCTGGGCACGATCAGGTTGAAGCTTACGTTCTGGTCTGGTTTGGTATGCCCCCATGAACTCCTCTCCTAAGCAGGAAGATGAAGTTTTACTGACACATAAACAGGGAAGTGCCCATTCTCGATGGGCGAGCCGCGACCCTCATCTCAAGAATGTTGTGGAAGTTATCGAAATGGCCCACGATAATTTGGAAGTAAGCAGCCAGGAGAAGAATGCTGGCATCGTGGAGTCCGATGACGATGAGCAACCTGGCCGCCTTCACCGTTCAGGCTCTATAGGCAGCAATTCCGACTCCAGCTCAAGCTCCTCGGATACAGAGAATGAAGATGGGCAGGAATCCGATGTTCCCAATGGGAGCAGCTCACAAAAGCAGGGTCCTATAGATCAGTTGCGGGACTATCGTCGTCGAGACAGGCGGCTACATCGCCAGCATCGGGGTCTAATGCAGTGGAAGGTGAGCTCCTGAACCCCCCTTTCATACGATCCCACGTGTTTCCCACGTTCCTATTTTCTGCCCCTCCCGCTTAAAGACCCCATGCAACCTCAGCACCATCATAGCACACGAGTGGAACTGACAGACGAGTCTAGGCCCCACGTACAGCCAAGTGGATCAAGGGAAAGTTCGAACGTGTTGGGGACAAAGCCCACAGCGTCTTTGAGCACCGGAATAAGCAGCCCGGAATCGAGACCGAGGTCTGATTCAAATTCAAGCCACAATTTGGGCAGTCGACAGGCCAAGATGCTCTTGTCGGGCATCAACTGACTACAGGCATTGGCGGCGGCATGCATAATTCACGACCTTCACGATTAAAGAAAACCAAAACATCAACACGATACCTTTCCAGCCCAGGAACATAGCGAGCGAGGAGTGATTTGGTTATCAGGGCAAAACGTGTCCATAGTAAATCTTTAAATATTTCAAATAGTCAATATTAAGATAAAATAAAGGTATATCATCCATCAGTCCCATCATTCATCATTCCTACTGCGTCGTTATCAAACATGATCCCTTATTCCTTGTCTTTTTGCATACAAAATATTTTCCCAGCCTGCGATGGAATACATGTTTCTACCATAGGCGAAGAAAAGATAAAAAGTCCCCCCGCTTCCATTTTTGCCAGAGTGATGGACACCGTCTATAATTGTTAAAAGACCAAACAAGCACCAAGGGAATAAAAAGAAAAGCCAACGCATGGTCCTCTGTATGCTCTCCGCCAAGTTTTCCCTCACATTAAAATGTGAGCAGCAGCCCGTTTCAACGCCATTCCCACCGTGTATATTGATGCATGCACGCTTTTGTCGCAAATGCTTTAGCCGAAAGAAGAGGCGAGTAAAAAATATGTTTCCACGCTAAACGTGATCTGTAAATGTGGAGAGAAGTCCCCCTTATTGAGAGAGGATAAATCGACGATCGAATATAAAGTGCTTTCATAGTTTCGGGACAGCTGGACCGATCGGTCGGCGGCTCCGGACTACCACTAGTGACACCATGCACTTATCGGCGTGTTGTCGACTGGTTCTCGCTCTTTAGCTTGTTGACGTTTTCCTCCGTCAACGAGTCCCCTGTCTGTAGTTCGTGATATGAATTCCTGCGGTAGCTCGATGGTCCGCCTGCTGCGTCGATGAGCTTTGTTTCTTGGAGTTTGTTAGACCATTCTGTCTCTCCTTCTTGGCGCCGAACTTGAAGTGACAGTTCTGTCGAGTCAAAAGGAGATGGCTCGTTCTGATACCCATTAGTCGTCAACGGGCGAGGCGTGATAGGGCTGCCATTGAATTCCTCGAGCGCACGTGGCATGTCGTCGTCGTCGTCAATGCCAACGTTGGGAATCTCGGCATTGTCACAATGCTCACTCATCTCTGAGCAGTCTGAAGCAGAGGGATCTGGTGCTGTTGGTACCCGGCGGCGTGCGTGGCACCACCTTAAAAGCATCTTTTCCAGTATCACGCCCCGTACCGGCTTGGCCAAGTAATCATCCATGCCAGCTTTAGTACACTTTTCGCGATCGCCTTGAATTGCTGATGCTGTCATGGCCACAATTGGCACATCTTGGACCAGCGGTTTGTAAGGCATGTGATGCCTCAAAAGGTGAGTGCACTTGTAGCCATCAATGATGGGCATCTGTACATCCATAAGTATAATATCTGGCTTCTGATTGACGCCTTTCTGAACACCAGTGAGGTACTCCAGAGCTTCCTTGCCGTTCCAAGCAGCTGTCACCTGGAACCCAAGTCTGCCGATCGTTTTGGTAGCAATCTTCTGATTGATAGGACTGTGGCTGGTTAGCTAAGCTGTATTATGCGGGTCTGTACCTAACTCACTTGTCCTCGACCACCAACACATGAATCTTGGCTCTCTCTGACGATGAAAGTTCCTGATCAGGGCTGGAAGTTGACGCTATGCCGAAACGAGCTCGACGAGATCCAGAAGTGCTTCCCTGGATTCCTTCGGATACTGGAGGAGTGCCAACAATCTGGTCGTATTCCGAACTGTTGCAAGACAGGCTCAATTCGGATTGAAGCCGATCAGGGATGGCACCTGCGTTAGCAAGACCAGCTTCTGCCGGGCCGCTTGGCTTATTGAAAGGAATCCAAAAGGTCGCCCGAGTTCCAATACCCACCTTCGACTCCAGCGTTATACGGCCATGCATGAGATCCAGAAGATTCTTGCAAATAGTCAAGCCCAATCCAGTACCACCGAATCGCCGGGCGGTCGAAGCGTCACCTTGGCTGAAAGGCTGGAACAACTTTTTGCGAACATCATCCTGAATACCGATGCCTGAATCCTCCACTGTGAATTTGACTTCGATAGTTTCTGATGTCTCCTTCTCGGCAATGACCGAGAATCTGACATATCCTTGATTTGTGAATTTTATGCTGTTTGTGAGGAGGTTGGTTAGAATCTGCCGTACACGGCCAGGATCTCCGATGACGACTAGATCGTTCTCAATTCCATCGCCGACGTCCGACTGGAAGTCAAGATTCTTTCGTTCGACGGCGAACTGTAACATCCTTCCTACTTCTCTAACGATGTGCGACAAGGAAAACTGTACCTCCTCGATATCCAATCGCCCAGACTCGACCTTGGAAAAGTCTAGGATATCGTTGATAACGGTGAGAAGGGATGTTGCTGAGCTCTGGATGTTCTCGACATATTCTTGCTGTTCCTGATCCAATTCCATCCCCATCAGTAACTCGGCCATTCCCAAGACTCCTGTGATAGGTGTTCGAATTTCATGGGACATGTTGGCGAGGAACTGGCTCTTCAGCCTATTGGCTTCCTTGGCAGCTGCTTCGTTTGCCATCGCCTTTCGCTTTTCTCTCGACTGCTTCTCCAATGCTTGCTCGCGGATCTTCAATTCTGTCACGTCCATTATGACACCAATAACTCCTTCCACGTACGTGTTGTTCCGAGCATCTCCTTCCTGTGCCCTTTTCCCAACCATTGGGAGGAAGCGAGTGCGGTACCAACGATCATCTTCTCAAGATTAGCAGGCTATTTCAAGCTCTCACGGGGCATCTGGGCCTTACCAATGCCATGTTCCTTAACATCCTCGGTGGCTTTACCATCAAGGAGAAACTCGATGGGCTCAAGAAACTTGGGACGTTCCCCGTCTGCCAGTTGTGCAGTTAAGCGGTTAAAGACAGTGTACATGTTCTCGCCAACGAACCATCTCGTTCCATCGTGGTTCTCCTCGTGGGTATTGTTCCAGATCAAGGCACCTTCGAGCATCGTGACTCTTCGATTTGGGTCCACAGTGAAGATTGTCACATGGGAGTGAGCAATAACGCTAAGGAGTTGCTGCCGAGTACGCTTCATAGCCATCTTTGTCTGAATACTCTCGTGAACATCGGTACAAGTTCCTGCCGTCCATTGTGAGTCAAATGTCAAATTTTAGGTAGCGAAAACACCTACCAAACCACTTCTCGATCTTGCCAGTTTCTTTGTTGCGCTGAGGGAGCGCTCGACCAAGGTACCAACGCCATTCACCCTCTTTGCTTTGGCAACGATACTCCGTCACATAAGTGTCACCCGTTGCAAGCGAGTGTTGCCATCTCTTGTGGGCTTCCGGCAAATCGTCCGGATGGAAGGCGTTCACCCATGATTTGCCAAGGCTGTCTTCTGGGCTTAAGCCAGTGTAAGAGTAGAACCGCGTGTTCCAGAAGTCGACCAGACCATCGGGCGTCGCCGTCCAAACCAGCTGGGGCATCGTATCACAAATTAGCTTGAATCTTTCCTCATCCCGCTCCTTGATTTGCGTGATTTCTTCCGTCATAACGGTGACGTCGCGTCCCGTAACAACGCCTGCGAGGAACTCGCCCGTGGAATCGTCACGGATTGCCTCGCCAAGTACATCGTAAACTCGCCTACTTTTGTTCTCATCATACATGCCGACTCGAAATCCAGTGAAAGGCTGTTCACTCTTTAGTAGTTTGCCTATGGGCGATTCCTCGGTTTTAAGACGTTCTGAAAAGTCCTCGGTATAAATATGCCAGTATTGCATGAGTTCGATCCCGTTGAGAGACGTATCAAGTGGTGCATCTTTCTCGAAAAGCTTCCGGGCCGCCGTGTTTGGGAATGTCACACTACCATCCTTCCACATCGCTAGAATAGGCATTTGAGTGTTATTCAGAAGGGCGTCTTTCATCAGCAACATCTTTTGCAGAAGAGAGGGTGTGCTCGAATGAGTCGCCGCAGACGGTGGGCCCATCGGTGGGAAAGGGCTGGAGGACATAGTGACAATTCCTGGGCTGTGGAAAGAAGGCGAGTTGGAATCTCGGCTTGATGCGACTGAAGGTGGATTCGAGTGAGTGATGGATTTGCGCTCGGCGGCTTCAAGGATACTCGGTCTCGCAATGACTCTTTTGTTGTTATGAAGAGTTGATGGTGGGGATTCTGTGCTGGTGAAGGTAAGTGTGAAGAAGATCTGATGGTCTTCCAGCTCCCATATAGTGATGATCATTTTGGCGTAGATCTGTGAATCGGATTCTTTGGAGTTGAAGAGATTGTTCATCTTTGGTTTGGTGACACCTTTACGTGTAATCACGACCTCAACTATTGAGTCCTGGGGCTTGCGAGAGGATGGACTTGGGCGCCTGTCAGGGATGGGCATCGTGCTCATGGTGGGTGTGGCATCGTCTCTGGACTGTGAAGGCCGCCGCGAATCCTTTCCTGCAGTTCGTACACCCATTTCCTCCACTTGAGAATCGAGAAATGCCTCCCATGTTGCCCATACAGGCTGCCCGTCTTGGAGAATATCAACACCAACTTGAGAAAGTGTCTGACCTCGTAGGTTTTCGATAGTCGGGAGGGTATCGTCCTCTTCTGAATCTTCTGTAATAATTCCCAGCATTCGGCCCATGGCTTCGTTTGCCAAGACAACCGTTTTGAGATTATTGAGAACCATGGTTGGTACAGGTAGATATTGCATAGCCGAGAATGCGAGCTGGCCGGGAGACATGCTTGGCATTGCTAATCGGAAAGGACTCTGTGTAGGCGAGCGCGAGGCATCACCGAAGTCTCTGAGGAAACGTCCTCCAGTGAACGGTCGCGGGGTAGCATCTTGGCTTTTGACATCGTTCAATAGGTCGAAGGTAGCTCTTGGTCGCGCATGATCAAAGACGGTTGGAACAGGAGCCTGAATATGGTTATGATGAGACTCGGAACGGCTCAATGGAAAACCGGCATCGTGGACAGCTCCGGCGGGCCTAATAGCTCGGGTTTGGCTGGTGTCACGAGGTTGTGCAGGAGGGCTCATGTCGGTGCTGCGTTATAAGTCATGGAGAGTGAACGCCTTTCCGCGCGACTTGATTTGTAAACGAACCGTAATGTCAACAGATCGCGACGGTTGTATGGTCAGAGTGTGCGTATTGAAAGTTGCAAGTTGTGATGGCAATGGCTTTAGGCAAAACAATGGCCAGGGCGCCGACGGTCTCGGCCTTGTCAAGGCGAGGCGAAAGAAGGTAGTCAGTGGAGTTGAAACACTATGAATCGACAAGTGACCGTCGACGGGGAATTGGCATGGCGCAGAGGGGGAAAAGTGCCGTAGAGATCAGGCAATGCGTAGCCTAAGATCTAGCTTCTCTGGGTACGGCGTCGACGGAGACGGGATTAGACTTTGAAGGGCGTGTTGAGACGTGAGACAGTTTAGTCGGCTTGTCAGGAACAAGAGAAGGCGTATGGTTGGGCAGATTGCGAAGGGCTGGGATCGTTGCAGATGATGTTGTTGCTGCACCAGGTCTCTGCGATATCAGTTCGACTCAGAGTCGAGAGATTGGACGAGTAAGAAAGCTGACAGGTACTGTACAAAGTGCAGATCGTACGGCCCAGCTGGGAGAGTGATGATCTCTCTCACAGGATGAGATGATATGGAATCTTTTTGAGAGGCTGGACCAGATGCTAATGCAGCCACATATATCCGAGAGATAGAACAAAGGATGGATGAGAAGAGAAAAGTGAATGGTCAAGTTTTGATTTTGTGCAACTGCATTTGAAAGGAATAGGCATTGATTTTCAGTACAGTAGTAGGTACCGTAAGAAAGTCGACGCCCAAAGCAGGCAAGGAAGGACAAGCAACGTAGGACCCTGAATTGACACACCTTCCTGATGGCTCTGGTTTTGGGGGGTGCCTGGGTACAATATTACACCTATGACAGAATAGGTAGGATTGGCAAGAGGTATCTCCCTACTGATTTTACCTAGAGAATACCTCGCTACTGTACTAAACTGTACTGTACAGTATGACGGTCCAGCGGGAGGGGGTCTCGTTGGGACTCTCCCGTCCTCACAACCAACCTATGAAGAGGTTTGGAGGGTCCAACGCCCTACTGGTCCCCTTGAGGTCCCCTTCCAACATCTTGCAGAAGCTCTGCAGTGGTGTGTGCTGGGGCAGGGCAGGCAGGCTAGCAGGGCGGGTGGAGAGTGGAGGCTCTTTCCACTTTAAAGTGCTGGTGAGTGGGGCGGTTGCAGCCGGCTCTTCACCTTTTTGGACGCCGCGGCCTCGTCCAGGGTCGGGATCGCCTCCACAGCCGGGCCCACCCTACCTTGTTCATGAAATGCCGATCACGCACGATATGGCAAGTACGGTACAGTATTCTCTACAGTACCTTACCTAGAGAGGAACGACATGGCTCCAGTTGCAAGCCCTGATTCCTGCGGTGAACAAACAAGGGAGAAGCTACTATCTTTCCGAGCTTCATAGAATCCATCAAATCAACACAACATCATACTGGACCTAGATACTGCTACTGAGCCTGACTGAAACCTAAACCCAATCGAATCTCCCCTCCATCTCGCGTGCAGACAAGACACCTGGTACAGTAGTAGAGACCACATCTACGAGAGCCCAGAATCGCAGGCTAACCTCTTAGCTCTGGCGCATCAAAGCTCACCAGCATCAGCATGGGCCCCGTTCGAACTTAGTCTGTCGCTGTCCCATGTTGAGTTGGCACACAGCACAACAGAGCACTGTTATGTACACCTCCACTCACCTGCACCGCGCAGCACAGCACAGGACAAGACCAGCCTTACGTGGAAATGAGCACAAGCCAAGGACAGACAAAACACTTGCTTGTCCAAAGCCGAAGGTGGTCGGACAGTGCTCGAGGCTTGATATTCTGTGTCCAAATTAGGACAGTTACTCAAACACTTGTGCCCAAATTCAATGCAGTACCCTATTTAGACACAACCTACCTAGAATAGGGCGGTCTGGCCTTCCTGTCTGACTACCATGGGAACAGGACCATCCCATGGGAATGGATAACCTCGATCCCCGCAACCAGAGCCAGGGCATGGGCATGGGCATACCAGTAAGCGAGGGAATCCTGCTGTTGTCGGATTTTATTAACCCGTCTCATCCGTTCAACGTCGGAACCGCGAGAGTTACCGTGTTTGCACTGCGGCGTTCTCCTCATCGTTCTCTTCTCTTTGGGCCCGTCATCGAATGGGATTTTGCACGAGAAACCCAAAATCCATCATGGGGTTTACGAATTGGCCATTACGGTGTAGCGCTCAAGAAAGATACTATCTATATTCCGGCCACCAGCGACCAGCCTTTGGCTTCTACATGAGCGTAGCCTATCAACGGATGAAGTGCCTATCATCTGCTCGGGACTAAAAGGCAACTTAAAAGACACGCGCAGTACCTTATCGATACCCAACAAACAAACCAAACTTTTCGAGATTGTTGTTCGCACGATAGGATGTTGGGCGTTCAGCTCCTTCTGGTATCACCGCCTCATCAATGTGTTGCTGTCAATGCGTCGCATCGTGTGATGCTGACCAGGATCCGTCGGTTGAGAAGCTTTGTTACAGTACAGTATGTAGAACACTATCTGGCTTGATGTGGTTGCAGTTACACTCGCATCTCCATCTGGTCCTATACCAAGCTTGTAAAGTACCCACTCGTTTGATGCACGACACAGGAGATCGTGGGAGCCGACGAATAAGGCGAGCGGACTTTCAGGCACGCAGACACTTTTGCGTTTTAACGTTGAATAAAAGCAAAACACAACATATGGGCTATAATAACAAGTCGATCCATATACAACATGGGGTTCACACGTTATACTAAGCTAACTTGTTCATCCTCCATTCGGTATCTACATCCTGTCAAAGACATTGTTACAATCTGCAGCAACGCAACACCTCGACCAATCAGTCCACTGTGACTGTGATTGCAAATAGAAAGCCTTGCTATGCCCGTCCGTCCGTCCGTCCGTCCTATCGCACTCCAGCAGTGCGAAGCTGACAGCTCAGTGCTTGTGCTACGGTACAATGCACAATTTCTCCGACAAATGCATTCCGAACAATTAGCTGCATGTTTCCGTCTATTTGTGGTGATGCAGATGGTCTAGAATTGGTTCAAAAGACGTCTAGACCTTATCGCCAGGCCCAGAACAATTTGACGAAAACGCTATTGTACGATTCTCTGCACACTTTAGATACCCATCGTCGATTCTTAGGCTCCATGCTAGGTACAAAGACCGCAACCTTCCAGGTCTCTCATCAATAGTTCTGACTCACTCCAATCGATATCGAACCACAATGGCATCTATAGATCCATCCTTACACATACAGGGCCAATCTACATACTCTACCTCAAGTTTACGGCTGCAAGTTGCCTTGGTTTTTGGTCTTTGGTCTTTAGCAAGCCGCCGCTTTAAGCGTCAGCACTTTCATCTTCTGTTGTTTCACCCGACTCATTCTATGTCCCCAACCCACCGGTTTCTGCCAGGGTCCAGTTGTTGCAAGCCCCATGGCGTCCGTCCAAGCCCGCCTCGCAGATCATCTCCAATTCCAATCGGCGCTTTTCCGGATTTTGCAAAGTCTCTTTAACGTCATATTTTCTTGAGAATCTCAAGGACACGATCTTGGTTGATCCCTGCATCTTGGCCACTCGCTTCGGAAAAAAGTCCACTTCGTGATTGGAAGCCAAAACACTGTCGCAGGATGAACCTCATTCATCTAGCATCAATGAAGTCATCTTTGATCGGCAAATCAAGAAACAAGACAGAAACCGGGGTCCAAGTCATTGATTCGCTCACAAAGTTTCCCATCCTCTCATTAATCAACAACCATGCGATTTTCTGTAACCAACTATCGTGAATTATCCTTCATTTTCCCGCATGTTGAACAAGTCCACCACTGCTTTTGCATTTCCGTCCCGCAAAAGCTACACTCCCACATTTGAGGTCCTGAAGATGCAGGCCTTTGTGCTGCGCTTGGTGGTTTCGAGTTTCGCGATGTCATAGCAGAGGGTCGCCGATCTCGTGGCGGACTCTGGGTCAAGTCAATAACAGCAGGTTGTCTCTCAGATACCGGAGATCTGGATCTGCGGTTATCGTTAACCGGTTGTGTCCCTGGCCTTGCGGACCGCTCCATTCCACAAGCGTCGCAACAGAGATAATTGGCAGGATTGCGCAGAGTACAAGTGTCGCATGTCCAGCCCGGAGGCTCTCTGGATCTCTCCGAACTACGACTGGGTCCTCCATTTGGAATTACTGATCCACCGCCGTTCCCAGTTGGATTGTCGGCTGTGGGCGGGATATAAGAGCTGCCGTATTTGACTGATTTGTCTTCTTGCACCAGTTCCCACAATGCTTGAGCAATGGCTGCATCGTTAGCCTCATCTTCTTCGGCCTGCGTTCGAAAACCGTTCTTTGTAGCAGTATCAGAAATGTTCTGAATCTGAACTTGGCTCAGGTTATCTGTGCCACAGCCCTTGAGAATGCTGCTTCGCCGCTCAGCAGCATCAGCAATAACCCTTCGAATGTCTTCGCCTGGACGCGGGGCGGATCCTCCCAAACGCTTGCCCGACCCAGTACCGGGATGAGATCGACGTTTTTCTGCAGCTTCTCTGGCCAGTCTACGAGCCTCAAGTGGTGGTATCCTCGAGCCTCCAAGGCGTCGTCCCTCGGAGAGGAAGCCCTCACCGGTGTAGCCCTTGAGAACAAGACCCTCATGTTCGTCTCGGAGCTGATCCCAAAGAGCGTGGAACTTGGCATCGTGAGGGCCATGAACAATGTGAGACAGCTCATGAAGCATAGTATCTACAACGTTTTCGATGGGCATAAACTGGTTGCGATCTCCAGCATGCCGCAAGCGAAGGCAGATCTTGGCCCCTCGGTTTACATTGAGACCTGTCAACTGCGTTTAACATGATAGCCACCCCAAGGACTCGCCGTGAAACCTACCCAGAAGGTTGTGCTGCTCAGGATAGAATTCAGCCAACTGCCGAACTTTCCAATTACGCGCTCGCATTATAGGCTTCACAATAGAAGCCACCTTTTTCAAGGTCTGCAATGCTTCGTTCGCCCTAGGAAACTTGGCCAAGTGGCTATACGACAAGACAAGGGCATCGTGCTCAGGCATCGTGTTGTTAGTGACTTTGCAGGTAAGACGTGGGGTTGTTCACGATAGTTTAGGCTGTAGTAGGTGTTTCAGTGGGTAAGGTATGGATGGGATGTGAGGGAGCCTGATTCTGCAGATGACGTCGTTGTTTAAAACCCCCCCGATGCGAGCTTCTTGTTATATGCTGTTAAAAAACCAAAACCATCATTTTCAGAGTTGGCCCTTGGTCTACGTCAAGGGCAGTTGCCTTGGGCTTTGTTGCCCCTGAGGCAAATGCATCTATGTATGCCCGTAGGCAGTTCTGAGCGGGCAGGCAGTTGCTGTATGAATCCATGTTAACTAAACTGCTGACGCAAAGGAACCTGGAATCTTCGATTGGCGAAATGACCAATCAAATGTTACTATAGGGTAGCAGCAATGCCCTGCATATTCGTCGCTTGTCAGTGACTGGGTCTTAGTCAAGATAGCCTGACTCGCTGATCTTGAATATCACGATAGTATAAATCTACAGTTGTTTTGTAAAGCACTATTATTATGCTAATGGATTATATTGTCTGTTAATGTCATTACTCGGGCTTCCGAGCTACAGCTCTTAGCCTGACATAGGATATCATCTCTCCTCCACCAGGGTTACGACACACTTCTCTCAGCACATTCGAACATTCCTGCACCGCCTCCTCTCTTTCCTTCTCATCAGTCACAGCATCTAACAACTGACTTCCCATAAGTCTAACCCAACCTTCAACGCCGCCTTTATCAGCCGGTGTTGGTCGCCACTCTCGCTCTGCCCGCTCGACCTTGAAACCTGCTGCTTCAAGGGCACTCGTGATCCACGTTTCATCTGGGAAGAACCAGGGGTCGGCTGCCAGAGCTTTCTCCAATCCTACCCGGCGAGCTACAGCACTTAGAATTGCCGCCCGCATTTCAGAAACGTTGCCCAGGCCGCCCATCTCAAAGGCGAATGTGCCGCCGGGGGCCAACGCAGCATATACTCCATCGAAGAACTGGGCACGAGTCTCCTCCGGGCGTAGAATCCAGTGCATAGCTGCGTTGGAAAAGGCCTTGTTGAAAGCCCCTTTCTGAAGCTCTGGCTTTGAGATGAGCTGTGTAGCATCCAAAACTACAGACAGAATCAATAGGTCAGCTATGAATAAAAGATGCAGCGAATTTGCCAAGTCTCACCTTCGAATGTAGAGTTTTTGTGACCCTTACACAGTTCCTGAGCAGCCCCAATCATGGATGCTGAGCTGTCAATACCATGCATTAACCCGTTTCCCTGTGAAAGGATCTTGGCAAACTCGGCGTTCAATATGCCATCTGGACAATCAGCTCAACTGCGCCGCAACTTGGATTTCGGTCTGGGGTACATACCGCCACACCCGATGTCAAGAAGCACGTCATCCTTTTGTAAGTCCAACCATGAAACGACTTTTGTTGCAAGCTTGGGGACAAAAGAAGCCGAGTGTTGGTACGCCTAAAGTCTGTGTAAGTGTCTAGCAATGTATCTGAAGAGCAAGAGTGACAAACGTTGGTAGACCATCTATCTTTCTGTTCGGCCATGGTTGCGATTGAATATTTGATGAGTGAAGATGTTGATTCAATTTGAAAAGATGACGGGCTTCGCATATTTATATCTGACATTACGCTTCTGGCAATGCTTGTGAGGAGAAGCTTCAAGCTGGGTTCATCGCCGAGATCGGAGCTAACGGCAACGTCCTACCATGGGCATGCTATCAGTTACATAAATGAATAAGGACAAAACAACCAATTGCGTTAATTGATTATGTACAGAACCGAGATTTAGATGTAAGCGTTCACTTTCGTAGATTACTTCGCCTGTCCGGTTGTTCGCCGACGTAATATATGGCTGCAAACCTCCCCGTATACATAATATATGAAAGGCATGGGCCTGTGATATTGCACGATTTTGCTGTATTTAGCGCCCTGATAGTATACTACTGTATGCCTTGGAATCACTGTGAGCTGCAAACTGTGTCTGTTTACTATAACCATGACTGTTGTAAGATTGCCTAGGAAGTGTAACTTATGTGCGATTGTACTTGGTTGAAACAAGGTGAATAGACAAACTCTTATGATTTATGCTTATACATAATCGAGCTCTATAGGAAAATAGAAGTCACAAGAAGTAAGCAAGGAATATCGTGGCTTTCGACATGTGATAGCGACTCTTTATGTCAACTGTGCTTCCGCTATGCCAGGACACAGTTCCATACCATGGCGAACTGTTCTAGACTTTGCTTTTTCCCAGCCTGATTTCGCTAGCTGATCTCAGCCGTTTGAGTTTATGTACTGCCAAGCGAGCCAACTTTGTGAAATCGCAATCCAGTTGGTTAGAGAAAGCCTCATGTCGGGATCCGACATGGAGAGTGTAAGTTGCGCGGCGATCTTCCCAATGAGGACTACTACATATGCAATATATATGCGTACTTGTCTACGAAGATAGAATCGGGCTGCGGTTTGATATCGCTCATTGGACTGTTTCCTTCCAAGCCTCCCTTACCCAAGCCACTGCTGAATGTAGAGCCCGATTCCTAGGATGTCTGCTACTTTGGCCTTTGACCCTCTGCTTTTACTCTTAAAAGCTGAAGTAGGCCCCAAGTGAGTACCGACATTTCTTGTGCTTACAACCTGTGAATGCCCTCTTACAACGAAAGTAACACCTCTGCCCTTTCACACGCACCGCCAACAGCCTGGCACAGATCACTGTCTTCTCTTATCCATCAACATAATGGCTGAGAGTGTGCAGACTCGTGCTGATACCCCTCCTGGGCTTGACTACGCTGCTGTTCCAGCGGTCACCGCATTGGCAGCGCTAGACGGACGAGATGTCGTTCATGGCAGACAATTCCTGAAAACTTGTGGTTTCTTCAAGTTTCCACGTCAGACAGGTAAAGCTCTGTTTGTTACTTTCACACCATTCTTACATGGCAAACCTACAAGAAGCTAACGTCTCTTGGTTCTTAGATTGGGCAATATGGCAGTGTTACCCTGAGTCATCAACAGAGATATACTGCAACACCCTTAACGATTATTTCGGATGTACTGTTCCTGTCTGGACAGCTTGCGTTCCTGCAAGTCGCAGCTGCGATTCCAGGAACGAACGACTTGTATGCTGGTACGTAGCCCATCCATAAATACATAGCTTCCCCTGTGAGCTAACTGCGAATTAGTACAGGTACAGACTACCCAGAATGTATATCCGCTCTCAAACCTGTCGGTGGTCGGGAGATCACAGCATTTACTTGTGCGGGAGAGCCAATGGAAGTTGCTATCTATGAATCAACAGACGTCTCAACTTCGCGGTCGGATGAAGCATCTTCGAGCATAGTCTCCACGACATTGGCCTCAACCGTCGAATCAACCGGTTCCGTAGAGGAAGATATAAGTGCCAAGAAGGTTCCTACCACCACAGAACCAGCCTCTGCTGATCAGACCTCGTCATCGAACGACGGGCCCAATTCTTCCAGCATACCTATCGGACCTATCGTGGGAGGCGTGATAGGAGGTCTGGCTCTTGTTGCATTCATTGGGTTTGGTATATGGTTCATTCGTCGCAAGAAGCAAAACCACATTGCATCTACTGCCCCTCAGTACAACTATCCACCCATGTCCTCAGCACCCAGGAATACATCTCAGAATTTCAGCAACTTGCCCTATGTGGCAAGTCCTCAAGTTTCGGAGCTCCCATCAACACCAGCTCCTCAGAAAACACCTGAGATGAGTCGATATGAAATGGAAACGCAGCTGAGTACGTGAGATGAGATGGGGACTGACTGACCAGACTCAAGGGTAAAAAACAAAGGGTTTGGAAGTTTCTGGCTAGTAAACGATAGAGCTACCTCGTACGAAGGATAACATGGAGGATTGTTACTGCAACTGCTAAATGATTATACTGACTTGAAGCATAACGAACAACTGCAGTGAAGATCGTGGTTGATTCATCGAGTGACGACGTTTAACAAATGCTGGCCTGCCTTGATATTCTTCTGAGTAGAAATCAAACAATGGAATCCAGCAGATACCGATTACAGAGGCTGGAAATTAATGGGAACCCAGAGAACAGTTCCTGGAAATGTGCCTGTTTTTGTGTAATAATCCATTGTTCTGATTTCCAGTCCAGCTCAAACCATGAACATACATCAGACCGTTTTTCAAATCACTTGCGACTTCGGGTACATCACTAACACAAGTATTGTTCACTATGACATGGAAACTGTGAATATCTATGGCTGGACTATATGAAGCTGCTGTCATCCACCTGGACGTTTCCTCTTCTTCAAAACCTTCCAAGACATTGCAAATCCTCTACACCAGTATCTTCTTGTACACCTCTTCTAACCAAAAGTGTTAACCTTCCCTTGAGACTCATTTCCCAAGATGTGTAAGAAGATCGAAACTGTCTGCTGCTATTGTGGCGAGCCTCTCACCATCTGCTTCGAAGTTTGCGATGGTTGGTGCATCGTCGCAGGAGGAATGAGCGACGAAAACATATCCCTTCCTCAAGCATCTCATTGCGAATATCTTGAGAAGGAAATCCGGCCTTGGCTATCAGGTTGTCCCAATAACGATTTCTGCCTTTCTTGGTTTGGGAATCTGTTCTTGGATCATTGTGACGCTGCTAATGAGGGCACAGAGATCAAGCAGTTCCACGATCTAGTTGCACAGGAGAAGTACGACGAATGGAAGGAGGGCTTTGCTTGTAAGTACTTCGCAAAGAAGCCCATTCTGCCTCGACAGAAACCAGATGGCTTCTGGCACATGATCTCACAGGATTTTCTCTCGGGCGTTAAATCTGCTGAATCTTCCTCTACTGCGTCCTCTACTAGTGAGGGCGAGACTGCTCAAGAGGCACTCGAGGCTGCTATGCATTTTGGAGATCAACAGGAAACCATGGGTAAGATCGCCAAGGCCAGTGATGGGAGCATCATCAAAGATACTGCTACCCCTGAAAGCCCGGACATTAACCCAAAAGACCTATTCTCCGGAGATTTCATTGAGAGCAGCTCTGATGAAGACGCCACGAGTGATTCTGATGAAACAGAGAGGAACTCGTCTGAGGCCAAGGGTATCTGGGAAGAATATCAAGATCCCGCAGTCCCTGTCTGGGACTGCTTTTATCCCGTCTGGGACATGGGCCGCGATGGGGACTTTCTGGACTAAGATAGAAGTGCAGGATCGCTGACATCTTAGGTATTCTCGAAATAGGTAAGGTGACTTTGGATGGTGTCAATGAACTTCCCTGGAGGAAGTTTTGTTAGTACGGCTGTTGGTACTTTGCCATTGATTGTCGAGTGCTAGGAATAGGTAACAAGAATAAGGGAAACCTAATAGGGACAAATTGATACACTTGAGTTTACCATTATTTAAAAAGGAATGTATTTTATGATCTGCTGGCATGAAAACCAATAAACTTGTGACTTTTATATATCCACATGGCTCGTGTACCACGTTATTATCATCATGTATCTAGTGAGAATTGTGAGTTGTGATGTTCTAATGATAGATTCCTTTAAGAGCCATGCAGTATATATCTACAGCAGGGAGCCTTAAGGCTAGACTACAAATTATAAGGAGCAGACCTAACAGCACCTGATCAGTTATTGTTTAAGCGTAATACACCATTTAATGATTTTGATTGACTCTCGAACGGAAAATCATCAACGTCCTTCTCGGCCACTGAACGATGCAGCGTCACCAGTCTAATGCAATTATCGTCAGACGACTCTTGGTAATAAAACGGTATTGATTACGACACGACTGTCTATCAAGCAGAACGCCTTTCCCAATAACAGACCTAGTATACTCTACAACCCACTTAATCCGACTTTTTCGCCCTCTTGCTCTTCTTCTTCTTCTCTCCGAATGCCTCTTCGTACACCTCAGCCGCTGTCTGGCCAACCTTTCTCTTCTGCTTGGATGACTTTACGCTGACGACAGGGTTTGACTTGCCATCCTTGGCGGCGCTCTTGACCTGCTTTTCAGCTTCTTGCCACGCGGGAGCATCGCCCTCGATCTCGTATCTAGTCGTGGTTAGCTTTTGCATATCGTGAATTTTGCAGTGAGGAAACTTACTGGTCGAGGGGCAAAGAGTCAATAAGCTCTCTTTGCTTCTTCTTGAGCTCCCTCAAAGCCTCGTCGCCGCCCTCCTCGAGTTCCTCGTCGAGAGTAGTGGTCAGAGGCACGAAACGCTCATCCACAACCTCATCGTCATGAGCGCCGTCAGCGTTCTCGCGTGACACACCCAAACGCTCGGCCTTGGGAAGCTCTGCGTCTACAGCAGTGGAGACAACCTCAGCAAAGTGTGCAGTCACCTTGCGCATAATCTTAATGAAGGTGGCGAGAAGCTGTTGTGTGCTGATACCAATCTCTCCCGCAATGACATCGATGTCCTTGCGCTGCAAGCCGATAGCGAGCAGAATCGACTGCTGAAGTCCTGGCAAGTTGACATTTGCTTTGAGACGTCCTGTGAAGTACAGAGAGGCGATTGTTGGAACCAGATCGAGGATAACGCGGTAATCGAGCATGTTCTTCGAGTACGACTCAAGTCGCTTCAGATCGAAAGGAGTCATGTAAATATCAAGGTCGGACCTGACCAGTGGTTGGATTTCGACCGAGTCCAGCTGTGCACCGGCATTCGCAGACTCGTTGATACTAAGGGCCGTGACGGGGGAAAATGCGCGGAATTGATATGACAGTAGCGCCAAGAAACGCTTTTGGAAGTCTCGGGAGAAGGCGCCGAGCCAGCTTCGATCACCACTGTTCTCGAGAGGTCGCAACATGACACATGTGTGCTCGCCAGTAAGATCGTTGGCTGTCTGTCGCAAGTACACGGGGGAGAAGGATGCTCTCTTCCAGAACCTATGAAGATCTTGGGTCAAGCCATAACTCACACCCACGTAATCAAGCTGCTCGGGCTTCTTCTCAGAGAGCTTGGAGAACAAGGGAGGCATCTTGTTGATATCTCGCACCTTGATGTCGTCATCGAGCAAGTTAGCATTTGCCAACTCGGCGTCGGTAGCTCGGGTTATCGTGTCTTCCATAACTTGGTCTTCATCCTCAGAAAGATTGGCAAAGCGGCCTTCATAGTAATCGACGAGCAGCTCCAGAGCCTTGGTTCCGTATCCCATAGAGACATACTCGGGGTTTGTGGCAATTCGGACAACTCGAGCGCCAGAAAGAGAAGCAAAGTCCTCATCCTGGAACTGCTGACTGACAAGCCAGGGAATAAGATCACCATTTGGTCGCTGTCCTCGGCTCAAACTGTTGAGAACGCTCTGCCTGCTGATCTTTCCTTCTAGCGAAACCTGGATAACACAGAGGGGCTCCGGTAATCTTGCGCTATCCTCGGAAACTGGGGGAACAAGAACGAAGAGCTCGTGCGCAGGTGCATCACTCATAAGCTGCAGATCGTCGGGCGAGTTCTTATAATGGCTAGCAACGTAGAGCGCAACCATTTGTTGCAAGAACTTCTCGGACACAGGGTGGAAGGAGAACAAGGTGTCTCGGTTGACGTTCAGGAGCTGGCACTGTGTAGGGTCAGGGCAACCGTTAATGTTGGACTTTGACTTGGGCAGGGTTGCATCAAGGCACAGCACAGTGTTGAGCCACTTCTCAACAGCATCTCCCTGAGCGTATCGGATAGGCTCAGACAGGGTGATCTCTCGTAGCTTACGTCCAGCCTGGAACTCCTCAGTCTTCGAGGTCTTACCAGTTGACCGGTCTGTGATCTCCATTCCCTCGCCCGCCGTGGAAGCAGTGCGTGATTGATCTCTCAGCTGCTTGATGAGCTTGAGAGAAAGAGAGCGACCTGTACCCTCGTAACCGTTGATGGTGGATGCCATGAAGACCAAGTACGGGCCCATGAGCTTTTTGACCAGGGGTAGGGGAATAGCTGCTGCCTCATCAATCACTACCAACTCAGCTTGTCCGAGGACATGGGCATCCTGAGGGCGAATGTACTGAATGGTCTGTCGGTGTTGTCGGTGGATGTTGACACGAACGATGGCCTTGTTGAAGTCGGGGTTGGTGCTCTGAATGATCGAGTAATCGGCGTGATCAGCGTAACCCAGCTCGTCAAATCCCTTGAAGACGAACTCGAAAAGAGTCTTCAAGTTCTCGGGGGAAGGCGACGTGATGAAAATGTTGCTGTATCCGTACGCAACAGCTGCCGCTACGGCCACACCCATCGCAGCAGATTTACCGCGACCACGAGCGGCGGTCAGAGTAACTGTGCTTCGTAGGGTCTTCTCAGCAATAGCGTCTGTGAACGTGATAAGAGCCTTGGCCTGGTCGACAGTCTTGGCGAGAGAAATGAGAGGTCCCACGGGCTGTCGGCCCTCATTCTGCTCCTTCATAGCCTCAAGCTCAATTTGAGACTCAGTCTTGGCATTATCCAGGTCGGGAGGAGGCAACTTTTTAACACCCTTACCGCCAGAGATGGGAAGTACGTTCATCTCATCGTCGATAACCAAGCAAGAGTTGCAGCTACCCAGAGACAGGATAAATCGTTCGTTGAAACGAGCGACCACATCGTCATGGGCCTCGGTTCTGTATCGCGAGTGGACGTCCATGGACAAGCTGTAAAGTTGCTTCAGACTGTTCATGCCCTTCAACAGCAAAACAACCAATCCACCACCCTCGACAGTCTCGATCGTTCGCGCAAGGATGTTGGGTGTGATGGCCTCGAAGTCCTGCAGAATACACATGCCGAACGTTTGACCAAGAATCTTGTCGGTCTCCTTGTAGTAGGTATATCGGATGTTGTGAAGCGACACAAACAGCTCGAAGGGGTCCTCGGTGTTTGCCTCTCGGATTCCTCGCTTGATCTCCTTCTTGATCTTCTGCTCACGCTTCTTTCGGTGACTGCAAACCTTGTGTTAGCCGGGTCGCATCAAGTGAAGGGACTTCAACAACTGCTCACCTGGTGAAGCCCAATAGCTTGTTCTTGTAAGCCCACAAGACAGACTTGTTCTGCTTGATATCGAACTGCGACATGATGTAGTGCAGGCGCACGATCACATCCTTAGACCTGTCTCCCACCACGACGAAGAAGCTTCTCTTCTTCTCTTGCAACCCATTTTGAATGAGCGCTGGAATGCGCGAGTCCCTGTGATACTGTCAGCATACTAAACAAAGCTTGGAACACCAAAAGAGATACATACACCGCTTTGCGCTGCATTTTTTCAGATTTTTCTACAGCCAATTGCTCTGAAAACACCTGGGCGCAAATGCGATCTCGTCTTCAAGTGGGACCTGGCTCAAAAAATCCAAAATTTTGGCGGTCGATGAATTTCTGCCGGGCGGTCAAGCGTCGGTGAGACACAGTAAATGTGGGACGGCAACGGAGTTAGCTCCCGATCTCACCGAGAACTTTTGGAGTCAAATATGGTGGCGCTCGGTGTAGACTCCAATACTCGCATATCTGCTGGTCTTTATTTGATATGACAACCAGGCGGACGTTTGATACAGGCAGTTCATGAGTCACGAGAATTGATTTTGCATATTTTTGTGAGTCAACTCGCACGAATGGTAGTTTAACAAACTTCCAACAATATCGAATTGTGAAGCAATAATGGTCATACATGTTGGAATACTCATATATAGGAGAAAAGGCCAGGATCAATGAGTGAATTGTACAGCTAATCATACATGATTCGAGTATCTGAGACCGAAGTCACGGCGAAAGGCATCTCGACTCATTTAGAACGATGATTGATATGCGCGAGTCTATGTAAATATGAAAAGCCTCGGATTGCAATGCCAGTCCAAACTTGTAGAGAAATCATCACCATTCATGCCCAGACACCACGAATGAAAAAAAGTCCTTTGAAACCCCCGTATGCGAGATAGAGAGAAAATCGAAAACAGGACTCGGACTGTTAGGGGAATATGTACACATGTCTAAGTTCGATCCAACTTGCGGCGCAGGACTCGCGTCCTCTTCATCAACTTCTTGTACTTCTTCTTCTTCATCTTGAGCTTTCTTTGTCGCTTCACACTGATAGCATGCATGTCGCGGCGGCCCTGGGCCTCGTCAAACTTGAATTGACGAAGGGCGAGGCGCTCAAGGAAGCTTCGCGGTTGATCTTGCATGATTCGGGGGCTGTGGGCCATGATGCGGATCTGACCATCGGGGTCGGTAGACTCCTCAATAGTGAAGAGGGCCTTGTAGACGCGGTGCTGGGGAACGTCCTCCACGGCTTCCGCTTCCGCAATAGCACTCTCTGACTCGCCAGCAGCCTCGGCTTGTGGCAGAGGGGGAGGTCGGAAGGGGAGGAATTCGCCAGACATAGTGTCAATCTGGAGGTACATGCTCGACTCAGTACCGTCAGGGTTCTTGATATCAACCTTGTGCATAACCTCCTGGCCCTCTTGCCCGCCAATGGTCATTTGGGCCATAGGACCCTCCAACTGCTCGATAGTGCTAGAGAGCGTCGATTCGGTATCGGCCAACTTGTTGTTTCTAGTTCGTGCAGCGAAGATGGAGGCAAAATGCTCATCGGACACGGCTCGGGGCATGGTTTGGGTCACAGAGATCGGCCTATGTAGTGAGAAGAAACTTGATAGACCGAGGGCTGGGCCTGGTTAGCGACCATTCTAGATACGCAATTGGGGTCTCCTGGATTCCTACCTTCTTGTGACATGTGATGCGTACTGGGGACGCTGGGCAGCTTCTTCATAGAAGCCGCTCGATCGGAGGCATCTTTGTTGCTCTTGCGTTTTCGCTTCTCTCCGCCCGACTTGGGCGTTGTGGTAGCAGGAACCGACTGGCCGGCCGAGATCTCGTTGGAACCGTTATCGGATTTAGAAGGTTTCGAGGAGGAGCATCGTCGTTGGTGATTTCGAATAAAGACAGGAGCGGTCTTTATAGTGGTTGAGGCGAAGGAAGACACGACGCCGGTCTGAGGGGTAGAGGAGACGGCGGAGGCGACGACACGGCGCACCGATGAAGGCAACATGATGAGTTACCAGGCGCGGAGGGACCGCAGAGTCTGGAGAGCGAGGAGAGGGGCGGTTTTGTACGTCAGGACGAGTTCCTGATGTTGTTCGGTTGTATCTTCAAACCCGGATTTGGCCGCCCGGGAAAAGGCTGCGCTGCGATGAACAGGGTTTCTGACGCTAACTATTTGTGGCCTAAGGCAGCGATAACGGCTCCTCTGTCCTGGTGACATAAAAGACATCAGGCCACAGACATGATGTTTATTGTTGATGTTTGTACATAGGCTGAGAGGAATTTATTCTTCTGTATTCGCGAAATAAGCGATTCTAAACTGTCGTTTAGTCTGTTCTCGTTTTTGGTTTTGCGTTCATGATGTCCTGTAATTGAGTTTATCGCTTTACGAGGCATTGATGTTCCAGAATTGTACTATTTTTGTCCCCCTACTAGGTAGGCTACGTCGCGCCCAGCATCCTAAACACGGACCATACCCCAACCACTGCAGCTGGTTTCATCACGGGGGCTTCTCCGCAGTTGCAACAAGGCACTGGGAACCTGTAAGTGACTCAAAATGGCGGGAAACGCAAGCCTACGGCGGCTATCATGGGTCTCTGCCCCCCCTCCGATCTCAACTGATAACCGATCCAGGGCAGCGTCGGACATTGATCGCCGCTGTATCATGAGTCTTGGCGGCCTATCCCGTGCTCATGAGATAAGCTGATGAGACTTGGGAAGTTAGAAAGTCAGAAGTCATGTGCTTTTGATGGTCTAGTATACAGAACTATATCATCTATTGTAACACGGCCGAACTCTTGTATAAAACCGCTTGATGTCATTCCTTCTGCGCCGTTTATTCCCTAACCCTGTGAAATATAAGCCCAGTCAACTCTTGTGAAAACAGAGCATAAACCATGCATGGGTATCAAGACATATGCGTCTATGTCTATGTATAGATGGCCAGCAGGACGATTCCCGCGACAGACAGGTCCTTGTCTATTGGGAATTAACCCAACTCAAATAGGAGTTCCAGCCAATAGCAATGATATTGGCAAAGAAAAGACGATATTGCAAGGGCACGAGTGAGAAGTTGATGACCTGGACAGCAGGCCAGAGCATCCAGTTGGCCTTTAGAGCGGGCCACCAGGACTTGTCGATGCGCTCCTTTGCACTCTTGCCTTCCATTGTGGCCATGCTACCCAGGAAGACGCCAATCATGACAGGCGCAAAGCCAAGCTGGTCGCAAGCAACACGAGTGAGGACCTCGGCCTTCTTGTTCCTCACGTTGACCCTTCGGGCGAGAAATGCGAACCATGTTGTTGCAACAGGACCGAAAACAACTATCAAGAGTCAATATTTGTCTGCTAGCTGAGCTCAAGGTCGAGGAAATACTCACAGCCGCCGTAGAGGGCCATTCGGCCTGTTCGAACCAGGTCATGCTTCTGAGCACCTCGTTTCTCAACAAGCTGCTGAGCTGTAACATCACCAGTAGCAAATAGAAATGCGGTTGTTACACTTTGAGTAAGCAGTGGACGCGCAGCCAACCTGGCGTTGTACCTGGATATAGATCAGCACAGACGCTACAATGATGCTTGTATCGAATGTGAAATCGATTTGATCAGACGTACCAACGAATAAAAGAAGACATGGCGACGAGTCTGTCTTGGGGAGATCTACTTTGGGCGTAGTCGAAGTTTAATAATCTTTCTGAGAGTAGATTGACAGATGCCTAGAGAATTCGTTTCTCGCAAGCCACAACGTTAGATGAGCAATGGCAGGTGCCTTTATGAAAGCGAGTCGAGGGACAAGACGGCCAGATAGTCGCAGAGAAAAGACTCTATGATTCAGAGGATCGAAAGATGAGAGCGCGTTCTCCGCAAAGCTTCTTTCGAAAAGTGGACAAGATAAAGGTTCGATTATTTAGAACTCGGGCAGTTGAAAGGCGATCGAAGCTGCAGATGCAAAGGGCATGACGTAGCAGAGGCGCTTTGATAGAAGTTGGCTGTCACTCTCGCTCGTCTCTTTGCCTTTAGCCTCAACCTGACCTGGACCTGGGGCTCCAGACTTTTTGTGTCCCACTGCGGGAGCTGGCGATCTTCTAGGGGCACGTCCCGATAAGAGTGGGAGCACGGTTACATGCACACCGATAACTGATTGAGGAAATGACCTAGGTAGGTATGTCTTGAAATCCGTTGACCTTTTAACAACACCACTAGAGACGCGTTTGCTGCGTATATAATTCGCTACTGGGACGAAAGCTATTGCGGAGCTTCCAGTTAAAGTTACTCCCAGAAGATAGTCCATGGTTAGCCTTGTCATATTGACTGGAGATAAGAAAGGAAACTACAATTGCGCTGTCATTTACTGATGTCGTATATGACCTTCACGATCCAGAGTCATTGTCGTTCTAGTGGCAGGTCTTCATGTCTACCTATTTAGAACTACCTTAGGTACGGTGCAATTTTTGAAGAATAAGTTTCGCATTACAGCTTGCATACGGGGGTAGGTTCGTGACATGGATGCCAATATTGAGCTAAGGCAATACATGTCAACATCAGTGCAGTGTCGTCACTTACATAGTTACCCAGTCATGGTGATGGCCAATAACTTCATCATATACCTGTATGGTAAGAATAGATACTCGACCATCCCAACCAGTCTTTTGCAAGTAAATTCTATCTACAAGGTAGTGTTTTCATCGTGTTGTCAACATCAATCGACTCGTCACATCAGCCATACATTGCATAATGTCGCAGTTCTGCTACAGAGTAGACTGCTTAGAACCATTCACGAAAACAAGGCCAGTTAAACAGCAAGAGTGAGGAAGATAATCGATGTGCTTTAAGATCATTGCTATCATATCGGCATCACCGTGCACGTCAAAACAACATGGGCATCGTACACAATCCAGTGAACCTTCCCACTTCCCAGACCTATCATTGATAAAACCCCAGATTTACCGTCCATAGGTACCAATAACCCATCTGAAACACGGATAAGCAATAGAGAACGCCGCTAAACTCCTATAGACCACCCTATGTATATACCAGTCTCCTTAGGTATCATGCATCTAGCCAGCATGGATTCTGCGCCAAGAGCATAACGGAGAGCTGCGGAAAGCGAAGACAAACCAATGCCAACCGAGAAAGAGAGAATAGATGAAGGGTAATCAAGAGCTCTTAGTCTTCTTGCGACCCGACTTCTTGGGCTCTTCTTGAGGCTCGGCGGCAGCGGCTTTGGTAGAGCGCCTTCGCTTCTTGTCAGGGCTAGCAGGGGCAGGCTTCTCCTCAGCAGCGGCAGCGGGAGTAGCCACCTTGCGCTTGCGACCACCGGCAGCCTTCTTGGGGGTCTTGGCAGGGGTCTCTGCCTCCTCGGGCTCGTCGGCAGCGGGAGCGGCGGCCACAGCCTGGAGTTGCTCAGCAATAGCGTCCTGATCATTGGCAGGCGCTTCAGTCTGAGTGACATCCTTAAGTTCAGGCATGGGGATTTGGAAATCCTCGGCGTACTTGAGTGCCTCCTCATCCGTCATGCCCTTGGCGAGAGGGTTGCCATTCTTGTAAGAGTGGACACGGGCGTTGTAGAGACGGAGGTTGTACTGGTAAGCATTGTTCCAGCCCTGCTTCTCATGGGGACCCATGTTAGCCCATCGCCGCTGGCCTTCCTCCTGGACAGCACCCTTGGGTGCCTCAGAGCCCAGGTCGTTCGCGATGATAGAGCGAGCGTGTTGCATGTACAAGAAGTAAGGAGTCAAGGGGCGCTTGGGCGCGTTAGGGTCAATGGTTCGCTTCTTGCGCTCCTTCTTCTCCTCGACAGGGGGAGCAAGCTCAGGAGGGTTGATGATCAGCTGCTGAGCAGCATGCTCAAAGTTGGCAAGAAGGTTGTCCTGAGAGCCCTCGGCAGTAGGCTCGCCAAGCAAGAGGTTAGTCTGGCGGACATAGTCGGCAGTGAAAGATCTGAGGAGCTCAAGAATGGTAGTCAAGCGACCGACGGCCTAGATGAGGTCAGAACTATTCTTAAAGTGTGTCCTGAATGCGCCTTGTACTCGATGGTGAAATAAGGACGGGTGTAAGTGAGCGGGGGGCTGGGAGTGGATAACAAAGGCATAGTGGGGTAGAGCTCCTCTGGACTTGCAGACCTCGAGTTGCGACAAGCTCTGACAACGCGTCTTAGCTTTATCAAAGATAGAGCTCCTTGATTAAAGTTGATTTAATAGCACGCCTTGCTTTCATACTCCCAAGCTGCGGCATGGTCATGCATTGGCAGGTATTACAAGTCTTGTAGCAAACCGCAAACCATACGCGACTCAGAGAAGTAGAGAATGCGATCGATTGCTTGATCGCGTTGCAGAAAAGTGTATGGGCATGTGAATGAAAATCAGATGAAATATTGAGGACTTACCGAATCGCGCACGCGAAGGAAGCTGTCATTATCAACAACGCGCTGCGGCATCATAGCCTGTGGAGGAACCGCAACGGCTGTGGGCATAGGAACGGCCATCGCTTGCTGAGGAACAGCGGCGATGGGCTGAGGGTGTTGAGGGTATTGCTGGATGTGCTGGGGAGGAATAGGAACGGGAGCAGGTTGCTGCTTCTCGACAGCTGTCTTCTTGGGGCGGGCCATTATGACTGTGGTGGAAAGGAAGATATCTAGAGTTTTGTAGTGAGGTGGTGGTTTTGCTGGTATGACTTCGTCTGAAGCTATACAGAGGCGCTTTGATAGGAGCTGAAAGACGGATAGAAACGCGTTTTAGTCTGTAGTGGACGCGATGCGCTATTTGGCTCTGGGAAATATCAAAGCGGGAAAAATTCAGGCGGCTTTGGCGCGTTGAGGGGGATGAAAATGCAGTGATTCACTAGGTGAGAAGTGCTGAAGGATGAGGGTGCTGAGAGTACTGAAGAACGGGGGAAAGTGAAAACGGGCGCGGGGTGGGCGGTGCGCTGAATATGTAGGGGCCAGGTGCCAGGCGCAATCAGTAAATGTTCGCTAAGGCGGGGACTTGAAAAAAAATCGTAGCGCCTAAGAAAAAAATAAAATCAGCGCCCGTCTTCCTACGCGAGAAAAATTAAGGGAAAAAAGGGAAGAGCTGCAGAGGCGCGCGTTCTTAGTGGTCAACCGCCAATTGATTGGCTGTAACACACCCGCTCGAGTGGCCCTCCAAGTCGCCCGCCCAGGCCACCAGAGCACAATAAAAAAAAAACCTACCTATCCACCACTTTAGGCGGGGACCTTGAAAATGGGGCCTGAGGAGGGACACCTATGGAAGTTTCTTCCTGCCCGGCAGTCATTACCTACAGCAGCACCCTCTGTGGTCATTTAGTCCCGCGGTACCCGACCTGGACAGAACCAGTCCACACCTAACCCAAAGCTCAGCAGGCTGCCAGGTTCCCGTCACGGGCAGTAACATCAGAAGCTCTCACAATGGATGGGCTGAATGTCCCGTAGATGCTCCAAATCCTCTCTGCCTGCCGAAACCTTCAGCTTCTATTTTTTGGTGAATGTCAACACCTACCCGTGCACCTTCCCTGAAATGATAGCTATCCATATGAATAACACAGTGCAAGCGCCAACGGTGATAGCCAGCCCGTGGAAAGGCAAGAGCAACCCAGCGCAATGTTCGCCTGGCTCATATCCAAATAGAGTGAGATGGAATCTTTTCGCGTCCATCATCCTCTGACGTTCACAAAAGACCAAAACACAACACACCCAAACCCCGACAACGTGCAAACATTAAGGCCAAATGAACTTTCGCGCAAGCATTGCTGACTGGTCAATCAGTCATTCGCAGCGAGGGAACAAATCGTCCGCCCGCTCAGTCGCGCAGCCTCTTGGGTGCTACTGCTGCAAGTGCGGAATTCTCAATGTTAGATGTATCGCGCCTGTACTTGTCTAATATTTTTCGTCATTGAGCGCCGGTTTTGAGGAATACATTTTTGTCTCCTCTATTCTATACGCGTTCTCATTGTGATGTTACCGACGTTGGCTGCTTGTGCATTGCAAATTCGTTGCCAAAATCGACCTACAGCGGCTTCCAGGCCTCTCGCGATTGCAATCACCAAAGCCGCGATCTTTCAGTGATACCAACAAAGTACTCTCTCAGCGGTTTCTCTAGTGCTTTACATGACGCCTCCCAGGGCATGCCGGAACGATGTGTCACTGTCACACTCTGAGGAGTGTGTTGCCCTCCACTCACCGCCTCACAAAACCCAATCCGAGAGCGCCATCACCTGCTGAGCTTGCTGGAAACTGGCCGGCGGGGTCATTCCAGCACCTTCACCCTTGGCCTGTACATTTCAGCACGATCAGCCAGGGGCACATGGAATGACGACCACTACTGGTGCTCAAGGTTCACAGTCTTTTTTCAGGCACTTGGCGTGTCCCCAGCGTCCCGCTGTGTGACAGAAACTTTGCAACTCTCCAGCAGAACCAGACCCCCCCGATCGAGTGAGGCAACCTGCTGCCCAGCTCAATCACTTCCAGAATACCAGAGATTGCTTTGTTTTACAATAGTCTCTTGCCAATGTGCCTCATCCACTGCCCCTGAACAGTCTTTTATTGCACACTGGCTTTCAGCCATTAATACCGAGTCCTATGTCATTGACTCGATTAGTACCGCTTCAGCGCACAGGCAGCCTGGTTTTCAGAACGCCTTTAGAGCAGTCTTGGTCTTCTTCAAAATACAGTTAACCTCGAATGACAGCGCATTTGTAGAGGTCCTCAAGCCGCCACTAAAAGCTTTCATTAATAGCTGTCGTAGCATCCCGTCATAAGAAACTCAGCATATTTTCATGTCAAAATAGACAGCAACATACAGTATAATTGTAGCCGATATCCTGACAATCGGCACACAACTAAGCCACTGATCTTTGATCAAAGCATGATAATGATGATTGTTTATAGTGTCGTAGGCCGAGCTACGCAACCCTTCTGGTTCAAGTTCGTTCATTATACAGAAAGAACATACTCTCTGTCCGCTCACACTCGTTATGAAAGCACCTTGATGGGCTTCTGTCTGATCTTTGATACCGCGTAGTCTCTTGACAGGACCTCAACCCCGCCCTGTTGGATGTTATAAAGACACAAACGCGTCTTCAACCTGGACATCTTTTGTTTCTGAGAGTGTTTGGTTTGTAGGTCCTGTCTGCTCATCTGATTGTCAAGTACGTCTCAACTGGCGTTTTTCTGTATCTTGTCATCGTGTCATTGTCTAGCTTTATCTGTTCACTTCACTACCTATTGAACCTCGAGACCACAACCAGATCAAACGCGAATATACGCGCAGTCATTTTTATCGTATACTGTCGCAATGTCCGCCTAGGTCTTCCCCATAACTTTGCACTTTGTTGAAGTTGGGTCGCGACTGAATGACATCGATATCTTGGTCTTGACCTGCTACCGTTATCCCATCGCATCGCAGTTGGGACTTGGAAGTTCTCTCTTGTCGCATTGCGTTACCAAAGCATCCAGACGCGATGGAGGGGTAGCGCAACCCCTCAGTACAGCTCCAAGAAAACCCGACGGGAGGACGACGCTTCTCCTTGGCCACTATCTTGAGGCCGGTGTTGGGATGCCAGTCAAAACTGCATGATCATATTCGGGAAGCTCAGAGGTATCTTCTGATAGAGCTCTAGCAGACCTGATTCCTGCTTATCCCTTTGCGATAGCTAATGTTTGATCAGTGATCAACTTGGTTATTCCTGCACCTACGCGTTTCTTGTTAAGCTTCATTCGACGACAACCAATGGCCCCATCAACTCGTGTTACAGACCCTTGTTATTGCCATCATGGAGGGGTGAGGTACTTGTCTTTGCACCATGGACGCACCCAATAATCATGTACTGGACCCCTGTCGCAGCTTGCAAAGCTCCCCCCAGCTCCCTCTGCCCCTCGATCATTCTCTAACGAGTTGCGGGCCCTGAACGGATGCGCATGATTTCATAATTTCATGCTTGGCATGATACGAAGCAGACCAAGCGGACCATCTCTTCACTGCCGGTTGATCGCCTGGGAAAACTGGGTTTTGTTAGTAACTTGAAAGCTGCTATCTCGAGATCGAGTCAGCTTAGGAGGCAGCCGGGCCACCTTTTGGCCTGTTAGCGCTGTAAGAGGTGAGGGTGGCTTGGTTTGTCTTGTTTGAGGTAGCAATTGGTATCCTGGAACTCGCCTGGACAAATGAGGTGAGGTCCAGTGTTTCGCCTGGTTTACTCTGATCGGGCCATCTGCTTGTCACTGGCAGCTGAAGCTGCGTCACTAGGAAGCTGAATGGACATCCATCGACGGTGGTTGCCCCTCAGTTAGGTCCCCTCCTCCACCTTGATCATCCTCCACCGACTCCCTGTTTTTCCCTTTTCTTCCTACTTCAGATCGAATCTCCCTGAAGTTCTTCCTTTGCCTTTTCTGCAATCTAACCTACCTGACAATACTGCGTTCCCCTCTGCTAGTTCAGAAGGGCTTGTTTCTTTCCTGTCTTTGTAACACAACACCAATCTACTCTCTGGGTAACTCCCAGCACTGAAGACGTGAACCACCACAATGTTCACTCTCAGATCTCACAGCCTCCTGGTGGGGCTTGTTATCCTCGTTGCTCTGGCCTCACCGGCCTTTGCTTTCGGAGCTGGTAACATTGCCTCAATCTCCAAGGTTGAGGGTCAGAACTGTGAGTCGTTATCATACATGGAGTAAAGGACGTTAATAGCTGACCGTACTCAAAGGGCGCCACGGCGATATCACTGACGCACTCCTGATCCTGTCGCAGGCTCAGGCCCTCAACGGAAAGAAATTCAACAAAATCAACGTCTCTCGTGTCTACTTCGGAAACTGGCTTCGTGATTATTCCCAGGCTATCGATGTCGGTACTGTCAAGTCCGTTTCTGCTGAGGCCATCCGCCTCTTGCTCTGCGTTCTCGGCTTCATGACTTTCGGTTACGGTTCTGGCGAATTCGAGGTCACTGCCGAGCGACTGGGTTGCTACCGTCCCGAGGATCACATCGACAACCCCAAGGATTACGCCGAGAACGTCGATGCTCGTCAGTACGATGAACGCCTGCGAGGACCAATTGACGAAGAGCGAGAGCTGTCGATCGACCCTGAGACAGGCATGAAGAACTACATTGCAAACGAACGTGCACGTATCATGACGTCTGCCAAAC
The DNA here is from genome assembly GCA_013623685.1 of Fusarium transvaalense. NCBI lineage: Eukaryota > Fungi > Ascomycota > Sordariomycetes > Hypocreales > Nectriaceae > Fusarium > Fusarium transvaalense. The sequence continues at coordinate 206,875 of JABFFG010000108.1, forward strand.
ACATCAAGAAGCTCTTTAGCGGTACCATTGAGCTTGCTCGCCGATACAAGGACTCCCGACGAAAGGCAGACAAGTACGAGGCTCTTCGCCTTATGGGAACTGGATTGCACTGTCTGGAAGGTAAGTTGAACAAGTTGCTTCTCCATATCTCGATAAGCAACTCGGACCATACATCAGAAGCTAACATGGTTGCGAAATAGATTTCTTTGCCCACAGCAACTACTGCGAGCTGGCCCTCATTGAGTTGGGTGAACGCGATGTCTTCCCCCACGTCGGACGTGATACCCAAATTGAGATTGAAGGTGCTCGGGAACCTGTCTACCCCGTCGTCACAGGCACCTTCGGTGGTGTTGATTTCCTGCACTCAGTCACTGGTGAAGGTTAGTGATATTACTATTCAAAGTCAGGGAGCAGCAACGCTAATTATGGCAGTGTCCGATAAGCTCACCCAGAACGAGATTGAGGAGCTCGAAGGCACTCTTCAGCAAGGTGCTAGATCCGACACTAGCATGCTTCGCGATCTGCTGGATAAGATCCCGGATGGCATCTTCGGTGATAAGCACCAAAGTGACCGAGTTGATGAACTCCAGAACAATGCCGCTGCTGCTCAGATGGAGAACACCAGTGTGTCTCCTCGTGACCCTGAGGAGTTCACTCAATACATCCAGAATGTCTTTAAGCAAGTCATGCCTGCCATTGAGTTCCACGACGACATCATGAAGAGCATTTCGGGTGCCATGGAGAAAATCCCTGTGCTCCCCAAGATCATTGAGCAGCTAGAGGAGCAGCTCTCCGTGTTCATCTTCTCCATCATTGCTCCTTTCATTGTTCCTCTCATCCAGCAGATCCGCAATGAGCTCAAGACTGGTTCCGATGAGATTATCGCGAGCAGTGAGCGCGAGCAGCACATTGTCTTCCATGATGACCGATCTACCGACCCTACCCACTCCATGCTTTCCAAGGATCATTTCTCAAACGTAAGTCAACTTCATGACACAACGCATGTGTGATATACTAACTCAATCACAGATTCTCAACGAGATTGCTGGTCGAAACGCTGCCTCTATGGTTCAGTGGGTCGTTCCTCAGCTCATGGATGCCGTCGATGACGAGGGTACCGACGTGGATAGACTCCTCGACGACATCGTCGACGGTGTTTTGCACCATCCCGCTCAGCGCGATCTCGGAAACCGCAAGGTTCAGGAAGGTCGCCACCGCTTCTTCCAGGGTGTTGAGGAGTGGTGGCAGGGAATGGGCGACGGTCAGCGTGAGGATTATCGCCGCAAGCTGACCCGAGACGGTGTCCAAAACGGAGAGAACCACAAGGAGGGTGTTCATGACACCGGCCACGGCCACGGCTGTGCTGGCAAGCTTCAGATGCGCAAGCTGTACGGCGGTGGTCCTGAGACTCTTGAGGATAAGATTGCTGGCGCTGCGGCCGATGCCATCTTCAAGGGTGCTACTGGTGCCCTCTCCGGAATGGTTGAGCAGAACACTGGCTATAAGATGCCCTCTTCTTCCCGTAAGGAGGAGAAGGAAGAGGGTGGCCTTAGTGGCTTCCTCAACCAAGCATCTTCAATTCTTGGCGGCGCCTTCGGCGATAAGGACACCGAGAGGCAGTCCAGCAGCCGCCGCGAAGACGATGGCTCTTACACTAGGACTGAAGTAGAGTATGGTCGTCAAGGCGATCGTTACGGTCAGGCCGAGTATTCTCAGACTCAGCGTCCTGATGGTAGCGAGCATCAAGAGTACCGCCGATATGAGCAGCGAGACTCTTCAGATGGTCGCCACACTGGTGGCTATGGCTACGAGGAGCGAACTGAGACTCATCAATCCTACTCTGGAGGCTATGAACAGCGAACTGAGCGACGCGAGTACTATGGCTCGAACGAGGAGAGCCATGGTCGCCGCAATGATGATGATGATGGCGGCTATGGTGGACGCCGTCACGACGAAGGTGGTTACGGCGGCGGTAACAGCAGCTATGGCCGCCAGGAAAGCAGCTACGGAGGCAGCAGTGGATATGGACGTCAGGAGGAGAGCAGTTATGGACGTCAGGAGGAGAGCAGTTACGGTCGCCAGGAGGAGAGCAGTTACGGTCGCCAAGAGAGCAGTTATGGCGGTAACAGTGGCTACGGTCGTCAAGAGGAGAGCAGCTATGGCCGTCAAGACCAGAGCAGCTATGGTAGTGGTGGCTACGGCGGCAGCAGTGGTGGTTATGAGCGCCGTGAGGAGGGCGGTTATGGTGGCGATAGTTACGAACGCCGCGACGACAACGGTTACGGCGGAGGCTCTGCTGATGACTATGTCCGCCAAAGCCAGGGAGGCTATGGCCGTGAGCGCCGCGGCAGCAACGAGTACGGCGATAATGGCTACGGCGGTGACCGACGCTGGTAACTACGCTGATTTGGTTTACAAAAGCTCAATCAGATGGCCTGGAAACTAGATAGGCAGAGTGTCGAGTCTTAATTGAACGAAAAGCAATGACAGTAACGATTGGTTTGAGTTTATTAGGAATGCTTGTGAATATCAAGGCCTCCCTCCACCTCGAGAAGGCATTGTAATCGTGTGTTTCAACCCATTTGGCGTGTAAGCCAAGTCAATTGTATAGTATCTGGTTAGTGACTCCCTATTTACCAAACAGTCCCTCTGTCCCATTAGTACCAGTAATCCGACTTGACGACGAGATGTTTAATTTCATATTGATGTATACGCAGGAACTTATTTTGACAATCATGAATTATAAAGAAGCATCAAGCTTGCAAACATGTGCGGCGTGTGCTAGGACTGCCGTCAGATCATTCTTCTATCTGAAAGTGATAATGCTGATCTTTGACATGTCAATGAGGTGGAACACAACACAACGCTCCCTTACAGCGTTTAGAATCCAACTCCATATGACTGCTCTCAGGTAATGAGTCTGAGCTCTGTCTATCCACATTGCTCGCAATAAGAGCCAAAGCATTGGTTGTCCCCTTCCCTCCACCTCAGACCGGAATAGGCAGTGAGGGTGAGGCATCATCCATCAACGCGACTCGTAGATGTACCACGTGTAACCAAGATGACGATTCGGCTCGGCTAATTAAAGGTAATGATTTTCATTTAAACATCTTACTACAGTGATGGTCTTACAGTCAGATTCAAATAAGGTACAGATTCGTATTTGCGAGTACAGTACAATACCTTATTAGCTTATCTCTGACAGAGCTGCTGCTGACCGTGATGGATGATGATGATGCTTGCTAGTATAGTAGTAGCGTGCCTCAGGCTTCGTTGATCTGGATAGCTTTACCCGGCTCTACATAAATTACGTCAAGTGGCGTAGCACGATAAGACAAGGGTTCTTTTACCTTGTCGAGGGTGTCAGAAAACATGCCTGGGGTAATTATAGCAGACGAAATTAGTAAGTCAATTCAGGCAGTTCGGAGCGAACTTTGAAGTTATATATTTTTATACTTTAGAGTTTCGAGGTCATCTTTTCTGTCAGCCTTTGACATCGAACATACCTCTAGGGGCCAGGGAGTGCAAGGGAAAGAAAATCGGCCTGTTGGTCACTTTATGAGAAAGGTCAGTGGAGAAATCCCCATCAGGCATCGAAATTGTAATGGATACTAACTGCAGAGTGATAGTTCGCACGAGATTCGAAGACAATACTTGCGAGTCGAGATACAATACAGGCTTAGAGTAGATTGGTTAAACAACACGCACGGAATCTTCAAACGTTCATCAACCGTCGCGCAACAATCTTGGCATTTAAGAAACTCACTAAACATGACCTTTGCCGGTTTGCCGAGACAGCTCCCTAAGGCAGTTGCCAGCCCCAGGACCCTCGAATTGGTGATAGTCAGTCGAATTGCCTAGCTTGGACTATGAAGCAAGGATTCAGCAGAGTGGTGCAGGGCACATGCGTCTCATGTTCTGCTATGTAGGCTTTGGGACATGTTCCTTTGTCACATACAGTACATAAAAATACGGTGCAGTACAGCCACGTCTTGTATCAGTGGGCTACTGTACGACGTTTGCCCTACCCGTCGTGCCCAGAAGATGGCCAGACGACGGATGACGGATGAGTTTCTACCTTTGGCCAGTCAGCAAAGCCCAAAGACATGCCCCGTATGCCCCTGTCTCCTCCTCAACCCAAGAGAGAAAGAGGTAAAAAAAGAAAAAACGCAAGGGTTCAACTGCAAGGTTGAAACGACCAATACTATGTATATACTGTAACACTCGGCAGATTTTGCTTATTGTCATCGACAGACCAGCAAAGATGCACTAACACATGTTGGATCATCATCATCAATTCAAGTTGAAATAGGTAATAGGCTGAGAGAAATGCCCCCGTCATGGATGGCGATATGTGGAGAGGTCAAAACGTGTCGAGTAAGTGCAACAAGCTTTGATCGAGAAGCTTGGCTAGGTCCAAGAGTGCCTAGGTTAAAGCCGAGAGGTAGATACAGTACATACAGTACAGTATAGTATAGTACAGTACAGTACTACAAAGCCTCGCTGCTGTAATGGCGTTCTCCATCGACAACGACATCCTACAGTTTCCATCTGTTCATTGAGAGCACTAATCGGACCAACAGCGATGATCTTTTTTTGTTGAAGCCATAGAGACTTGATTCCCTAGGCTAGACGGTCTCCAATATTCATATACTATGGATACTATTCAACTTCTTCATCCACCAAGTTACTGGAAGAACCACGGGTTAAGTAACGGTGAAAACTCCTTCCATCCTTCAGGTCCTAACCTTGACAGTGGGATATAAAAGGACTTCTTTTGCGGGCCATGAGTCCTAATACGTACAAGTCTTGACCAACAAGCTTTTGGGTTGTGGGGAAGTGGACGGGCCAATCTTGACTGTTTGCGAGAGAAGAGCCATCAAACTAATGCAGATTGTCCCTGGTACGATGAGCACTTTTGCTTTTCATGCTTGTACTATTCGTGAGATCGGCGTTTATACGATAGCTTCTCATCCCGTGTCTAGGTATGAATTAAAAAAAAGACGACAAAGTTGAGACATGTGCAGGCAGTTGTAATAATAAGTAACTGGAATGACTGATAGCCTTTAGCTGGTCAGGCCTGGTCTGTGCCAATGTTATTTCCGATTTGAGCTCCATGCCGCTCACCTGTGACAAATTATGAGCTCAGACACAACACAGAGAGAGTGAGAGTGTGTGTCTTCAACAAAGTCAATTAGAGTTGCTCGAAAATTCTACATACCAGAGAAGAAAGGCACGCAACTCCAAGTTTCCAGATGTTCGGTTCGTCCAGAGATTGCCGGCTTGGCATTAAAGCTTCTGCCGCTATTGCTATGGCTTTTCTTCTTCTTCTTGACTCGGTATGGAACTGTACTGTCACTGTTCCTGTAACTTAAAAAACAAAGCTAAGCTGTACCTGTAGCACAATCGTGTGTTCTGGTCGATGTCTATCGTGGCCCCCGATACTCTTCTGCTCTAGCGCCATTGGTGTTAGGTCTCGAATCGTACTGTAGCTTTTTAGTGTGTATGAAGATGCTCGACTTTCCTGAATGCTTGAATGGCGTCGCAAGATATTGGCAATATCATTATGTCTTTATTGGTATATGATGATTTTTTGAAGAAAGAGAAAGAGGAATTTTGGGGTTGTTTGTTTGCTCGTTCATATTTCACTAATAGACAGTCCAGTCCCTGCATAAAATGATGGATATTATACTATACTCACTCCCCTCCTCTGTTTACACCACTAAGCCGAAACGCGCCACCAACGAACCTCACCAAATCGCTCATTCATTCGTCCATTTCACTGGCCACCCCAGTATAACGCTGAAAGTGCAATCCATTGAATCCAGGTTCCCAGTTCATGCCCCCCCTGCCCCCTCCCCCCCTCCCTTATCCACCTCTGACGCCGCCGACGCTCTTACCCGTCTAGACCGCGTCGTT